>JAPIVC010000416.1:0-91866 GCA_030586385.1 Camponotus fellah | reverse complement strand
TCAGCCAATCAGCATCATTATAAAAAGGCCTCAACGCTTCGAGATATTACGAGTTATCGACTTAACATGCACTTTTTAAGATAGGATCAAGAATTTTTAAATTTTAATAGAATATAATCCTTACAAAAATTATTTAATTAACATAACTTTTTTAGATTAAAACATAAAATTTCAAAAATATGATTTCCTTATATTACGTAATTTTTAAAATTGAACATGAATCAGGTATCGATTTGAAACATTTTGTTACGTTATTTATTTATGTCATTAATTACGTGATTTAATTATCTAATTTTGTGACATTTCGTGATGTGATTTTCTTCAGTAGGGTAAACTATAATAAACTATAATATCTCGAAAACAATACATTTTCAAAAATATGTTTCAAATAAAAGTTATAGGAGCGGGGAAAATAGGAATATTAATTTGACTTTGAATGTAGATGCTGAGGCCATGTAAAAATCAACCTAGTTTTTATAAATAAAATTGTTTTAATTTGTAAACAAACTCGATTTCTCACAATATTCTACATAAAAAGATATAGGAGGGTAAACCTGCATAAAAGGGGAGTATAACTGCTCGTATGACTTTGACTTTGACATATGTTGTCAAGGTAATCCTCCTGAGTAATTCCAAAGGTTTTAGCCATCGATCATTGTTTATTGAAGAGTACGATTCCACATAAGTTTGCAATTTTCCACGCAAAGCGAGGTACACTTCATATCACTTCTGAGTTAATATAAAACGAGATTTATTATTATATGATTCCACATAGGTTTACAACTTTCCACGCGAAGCGATGTCTACTCCACACCACCCCTGAGTCAGTGCGAAACGAGGTCTATAATTGTACAGTTCCACATAGGTTTGCAACTTTCCTAAAGCAAAGTCCACCCCGTATCACATATCTGTTATCTTCTCTACTTATGATTACGTACTCGTTCTAACATGAGTGAATAGACCTCGTTTTATATTAACTTATAAAACATACAATATATTAACCTATGTGAAATCGTACACGAATTCCCTTTTATACGGTTCCCTTTTATAAGGTTTAATAATATTAATATAAAATTTTCTTCATGTATATATGTGTATGTGTATATATGTGTATACAGGGTGTCATAAAAGTACCGGAACAGCAAAATAACTCGAAAAATATGAGTCCTAGAAAAAATGTCAAGTACTGGGCTTTTATGACTTTTTCCTGGCTATCTGACGGTGACCTTGGATTTGACCTTGACAATGACCTTGAAGATCATTTCAAGGTCAGGTCTATTTTTTTAAATGGGACCCCATACTTTTGACCCCAGAAATGAAAAGAGCGGAAAATTTTACGTTCGGATATGACCTTGAACACTGCCAAATTTGACCTCTGAAGGTCACATAAAGGTCAAACGCTTGTTTTAGGCTGAAAACGCGAATGTCTTCGAAAATGCACCTGCTAGGGAGCAATGTTACGCATAAGGATTGTAGAGGTCAACGAGGGACATTCAGCCGTGACCTTGCCCTTATTCTCAAAGTCATGAGTTAAGATTATTATTAAGGTCAAACCGGACTGTTTTTAGGACTGAAAATCCATACTTTTGACCTAAAAGTGTCAAGATTGAAAAATTTTACGTTCGGATATGATGTTTTCAACCTTGCCCTTGTTCTTAAGATTATGTGTCAGTCATATCAAGGTCAAATCATTTTTTTAAGACTGGAAACACATTTTGATCCCGATAATGTGAAGAGTGAGATTTTACGTACGAGGTCACACTCCGATTTTTGGTAATTCCTCAATATCGGGCGTCATCTTGGATCTGTTATCTTGAATTTGTAAAATCCAACGTCGGATTCGATTTCAGAAACGACTTCAAAAATTCCTTAAACGAGATCCAATTTTTGTTATTCTTAAATATCGGCCGTCATCTTGAATCGGTCATCTTGAATTTGCAAAATCCGACGTCGGATTCGGTTTTAGCGAGCTCAAAAATCCCAGAATCGGTATCCGAAAAATTTATTCGCCGTCGATAAAGTGTACGCTTCAAGGTTTTTATTTGTCTCGATTCTATCAGTGTCGAACAGATAATAAATTGTTTTTGAGTTTTCATCGATTTAACAAGTTTTGATTTCACCCGTTTTGAATTATTATCACATTATTATTAACGATCAATGGTACATTATTATTTTTATTTAAAGGTAAAGAAACCGCATTTTTTATATCAAATTTTTGCAATTTTGTTTTCAATTCCAAATGGCTCATCTTACAGAGCATGAGAGAATTTCGCTATTGATGATGAGAGGATGGGGGGATAGACAAAGGTCATACAGTGAAGTGAGATTGCTGTTCAATGAAACCTTTCGTAATGAAGGCGAAGGTATTTCAATATCGACTGTATCTCGCACCATCAGACGATTTGTAGAAACTGGGACTAATAAAAACCGCCACAAATCTGGGAGGTCACAGTCCCAAACGACAGAAGAGCGGCAATTTGAAGTAGCTCAATCATTTGTTGAAAATCCCAGATTGTCAATTAGAAAAGCATCTCAACAGCTTCAAATGAGTAGATTTTCAGTTTCCAAAAATCTAAAGACCATTAAGTTCCACCCCTACAAAATTCATCTCCACCAAGAGTTGAATGAGGATGATTTTGACCGCAGGGTGCAATTTTCAGAAGTTATGATGCAAAGAATTGATCAACAACCGAACTTTTTGCATAATATCGTTTTTTCAGACGAAGCGTCTTTTGAAATTAATGGTAAGATAAACCATCATAATTTTAGATATTGGAGCAACGAAAATCCTCATTGGATGCTTGAAGCACATACGCAGCGACCTCAAAAATTGAATGTTTGGGCAGGTCTTTATGATAATCAAGTGGTTGGGCCTTTTTTTATAAATGGGAATTTAAACTCAGAAACCTATCTGCAGCTTCTAACAGACCAAATTGTTCCATCAATTCAGGAGATTGTTGGTGATAATTTTGGTGATGTTTGGTTCCAGCAAGATGGGGCACCGCCACATTATGGACGCATTGTTCGAAACTATTTGAACGATACTTTCCCTAATCGATGGATAAGTAGAAGAGGAACAATCGAATGGCCACCGAGATCGCCCGACATTGCACCACTTGATTTCTTTCTTTGGGGCTACATAAAAAATAAAGTTTATTTCACTAAACCTCGTAACCTGGATGAGCTTCAACAACGGATCATAGACGAATGTGCTGCAATACCCCCAGAAATGATAAGGAGTGCGATTGACAATTTTTACGTCCGCTTAGCACACTGTCAAACGGTCAATGGGGAACATTTTGAACATCTCTTGTAATCTCAGGCCGAGTTACAAGATGCCTTGCCTTCGGTGGCCGAGACTAACTGAACCTTGCCTTCAGTGGTCGGGTTTGAGACACCTTGCCTTCAGTGGTCGGGTTTGAGACACCTTGCCTTCAGTGGTCGGGTTTGAGACACCTTGCCTTCGGTGGCCGGGACTAACTGACACCTTGCCTTCAGTGGTCGGGTTTGAGACACCTTGCCTTCAGTGGTCGGGTTTGAGACACCTTGCCTTCAGTGGTCGGGTTTGAGACACCTTGCCTTCAGTGGTCGGGTTTGAGACACCTTGCCTTCAGTGGTCGGGTTTGAGACACCTTGCCTTCAGTGGTCGGGTTTGAGACACCTTGCCTTCAGTGGTCGGGTTTGAGACACCTTGAGAATAAGGGCAAGGTCACGGCTGAATGTCCCTCGTTGACTTCTACAATCCTTATGCGTAACATTGCTCCCTAGCAGGTGCATTTTCGAAGACATTCGCGTTTTCAGCCTAAAACAAGCGTTTGACCTTTATGTGACCTTCAGAGGTCAAATTTGGCAGTGTTCAAGGTCATATCCGAACGTAAAATTTTCCGCTCTTTTCATTTCTGGGGTCAAAAGTATGGGGTCCCATTTAAAAAAATAGACCTGACCTTGAAATGATCTTCAAGGTCATTGTCAAGGTCAAATCCAAGGTCACCGTCAGATAGCCAGGAAAAAGTCATAAAAGCCCAGTACTTGACATTTTTTCTAGGACTCATATTTTTCGAGTTATTTTGCTGTTCCGGTACTTTTATGACACCCTGTATATATACAGAAAAAAAGGAAGACCTAAATTCCAAAATATGCAAGATATATATAGAAAAAAATGTTAAATGTTAAGTACAATTGTAGGATTTTAAGTGAAACATTAGTAATATCAAATTAAAATGAATAATAAAAGGCAGTAAAGAGCCAACGCAGTTGTAGGGCGTGAAAAATCTTTTACAAGACAATCAATTTTTAAGAATCCTTCTTCTTTATTCCATCAAACGTTTCGGACTCAATTCGAGCCTTCTTCAGTGATTATGCATGCATAGTCTATAAGAGCGACGCGACTTCGTCAGAGCCGATCCACCCAAGAAAGTCCGATGTAAGTAGCCCTCTCGACGATGCAAAACGCGAAGAGCGATGCATCGGACACGAGAAGATCGGCACAACCGAAACGATCACTCAGCACGCTAACAGTCGACTAGAATTATTAGAATTAGTAATATCATTATGATCTTGAATAGTTGTCCATGTTACATAAAGATTACTCTGAGATTTTTAAATGGAAACTTTTTTTATCATGCATTCTTATTTTAGCATATTTCAAGAGCTTTCCAAAAAGTACTATAATAAAATATTTTCCCATTAAATTCTTTTCGCGCAAATTATGTGAGATTTAAGAGAAATAATTTCTTAATTTTATAAATTTTAAGATTTATTTTTCTCGTAAAATTCATTTTTCAATGATTTTATTTCCATGCTTTTATATCCAGAAAAAAATATGAATAAAATTTGCAATGAATAATTACATATATTTTTTAAAAACAATTGTTTTTTATATCAATTGATTCCTCTCATTATTTCATGCAAAGTATTGAAATAAAATCGAAAAATGCATACGAATGATTTAATAAAATAACAAAGACGTAACCGGTAATCAATCTGCCCCCGCAAGTATAGGGCTGAAATTTGTTTTGTAAGTTACTATCGATGGAACTTACAATTCCCTAAAATATTAGCCTCGAAATTGCACGTGCTTAAGAGTAAAAAATAATTTTTCTTTTTTCAAAATTAATTTTTTTTTCCTAAACGATTCAATGAATCGTTTAGGAAAAAAAATATGTAATTTGAAGACAATTGCGCCACATTAAAAAAAATTGAGATCCAAATTCGAAAGTAACATTGAAAAAAAAAATATTTTAATTTTCAAAATTTTTTTTTATCATAGGCGCTTGGTACACCTACTATTTTTCTTTTATAATAGTTTTGAGCATTAATCTACAATATATATTTTCTATAAATTGATTAAAGGGATAGTTAAATGGATTAAGTAAATTTTTAATATTTTTTTTCTCATAAATGGTTTGATGGATCATTATAAAAAAAAATATGTTTTAGATACTATTAAGTCACATTCATGAAAAAATTGAGATAAATGTTGAATAATAATTACATTGAAAAAAAAATATTTTAGATTTTCAATTTGTTTTCGATATCAAAGACTGCTTTACCTATTCAATTTTTTAAAAATTTCTTTAAATGGCAATGTACAACATAGATTTTTTTATGAATTGATCTAAGGGATAGATCGTTGTTAAAAAAATAAAGCAGGATAGGTCATTTTAATCTACGCACTAAAATATTTCAAAATCCATAAGTTTAGGACAAAATGTTTCAGCCAAAAGTTATATGGCTTGAAGGAGGACATAAGATAGTGACAGTTAATTTGATCTTGAAGAGTCACCTGAAAGTCACGTGAAGGTCACCTCCAATTTTTTAACCGGGACACTTTATATACTTTTGCATATTCTTGTAGCTTGTCTCAAGTGCTTTCCAAAACATTATAATAAAGTATTTTTCATTGAGTACTTTTCGAGTTATGAAGCTTAAAATAATATCTTAATTTTACCTAAACCATAAAATATCTAGTAAAATATTCATTTTTATCTTATCTTAATACTTTTATGTACAAAATAATGAGAGGAATCAATTGGTATAAAAAAAAGCATAGTTGTTTCGAAGAAAAAATATGTAATTTGCAATTAATAATTACATATTTTTTCTTAACAATAACTGTATATTTTCTTTATATTTTCTTTATATTGATTGCTCTCATTATTTTGTAAAAGTATTAAAATAGGATAATCAACAAATGAATATTTTACTAAATATTTTATGGTTTATGTAAAATTGAAAAATTATTTCAAGCCTCATAACTCGGAATGTACTCAATGAAAAAAATACTTTATTATAGTTTTTTGGAAAGTTCTTCAGACAAGCTACAAGAATATGTAAAAGTATATAGGGTGTCTTATTTAAAAAGTTGAAGGTTACCTTCACGTGACCTTCAGGTGACTCTTCAAGGTCAAACTAATGGCATCCTCTTATGTCTTCTTTCAAGCCATACAACTTTTGTCTGAAACATTTTTGTCTTAAATTTATAGAATTTGAGATATTTCAGTGCATAGATTAAAAAGGCCTACCCTGTATATAACGTTATATCGTGATGACATTAGTATAATATAGCCATTTAGCTATATTTTTTTAACAACCATCTACTCCTTAGATCAATTTATAAAAAAATCTATGTTGTACATTGCTATCTAAAGATATTTTTAAAAAATCGAATAGGTAAAGCAGTCTTTGATATCGAAAACAAATTATGAAAATCTAAAATATTTTTTTTTCAATGTAATTATTATTCAACATTTATCTCAATTTTTTCATGAATGTGACTTAATAGCATCTAAAACATATTTTTTTTATAATGATTTATCTAACCATTTATAAAAAAAAAAATATTAAAAATTTACTTAATCCATTTAACTATTGTCTATTCCTTTAATCGATTTATAAAAAATATATGTTGTAGATTAATGCTAAAAAATATTACAAAAGAAAAATGGTAGGTGTACCAAGCGCTTATAATGTTGAAAAAAAATTTTAGAAATTAAAATATTTTTTTTCCAATGTTGTTATTCTCGAATTTGGACCCCAATTTTTTTTTAATGCGGCACAATTGTTTCCAAATAACATATTTTTTTTCAAAATCATTCGATTCATTGAATCGTTTAGAAGAAAAAAATTAATTTCGAAAAACGAAAAATTATTTTTTACTCTTAAGCACATGCAGTTTCGAGGTTAATATTTTAGGAATTTGTAAGTTCCGTCGATAGTAACTTATAGAAAAAATTTCACCCCTATACCTGCAAGGGCAGACCGTGCTATGGCCTTTATAAATATGTATCTGATCCATAAGATAAGTCAACTTTAGAAAAGAAAGGCTTTTAAGGTCAAAAATCGCAATTAGTGTATAAATTACACATTTTGTTGAAAATTATATTTTTATCATTTAACACTAATTGAAAATTACTAATAATAATTATTAATAATAAATTATATTTTTATCATTACACACTATTAATAAATAAATAGATCCGACCGGAGATATTGCAAATATTGACTTTTGAAATCAATTTCGTAACATAAAAAATTTTTTATGCATTGCACGAACCCAATCAAATCCTTTGAGACTCGCATCATGTTAAAAAATTTGAGTGAGTGCGTACGATTGGTTAAAAAAAAAGATGTTTATTGGTTAAAAAAAAAAGATGTTAATTGCATTTTTTGAATGAAAATGAGAAATTAAATTCATATTTAGCAACTCAAAAAACGTTTAAGTCTAAAGAAACGTTAAATTAAAAACTATTTAATAAATCCTCAATGAATTAGCAATAAACATTATATTTAATTATGAATATCTTCTTAAACATAATAAATCTTCAAGAAAGCTCTGACATAACATCCCAGGTAGCAAACACACGTCATTTTGACGTTTCAAATTGATCATTTACTGACTTCTTGACGTCACGAATTGACGTTTTTATGACGTAAAAGTAACGGTCTAATGTCACAGATTCTTGACATCATGACATATACCGCATTTTGACGTTATAAAATGTACCATATTTTGGCGTCTTTTTCTAGCATAATAATATATTTAATAGTGTTGTCGAATAAAGCATTGTCTAAAAGCATTGTGAATCAGTGCATTATCATTAAAAAACAGTAAATGATTAATTATTGATTACAGCAGTTATAAGTACAGCACTCTAAATCAGTGATATCTTATTAAAAGAATCAGTAGAATAATTTTGACTATTTCAATCAGTAATATCTCAATAATATTTCTTTCGTTATTGCCAGTAATATTAAACTACAATTCATCTCTCTATTTCATAAATATAATATAAATATAATAAATATAAAAATATAAATTACAAATTCCTAAATATAAAAATAAATAAATATATATAAATATAAATAAATATATATAAAATTAAAAATTTTATTTATATTTACTAAATATTTATTATATTAAAAATTTTATTTTATTTATATTACATGTATACTTGAACTTGTTATTTTAAATAAATAATGAATGAATAATTTTCATTAAGTAGCTAGACATTTGTCCGATTTATAAAATTGATTTAATATCTGAAGCCTCACTATTGAGATTATATAAGAAATTAAATCGAAGTAATATTTCTAATTTTATCTGTCATTCTTTGCAAACTTTATATAATGCTCATAACTAAAATTAAATACAAGAGAGATAGCTCTCATAGCGATAAACGAACGAACTAGCGATTATTGGTTTTAGAATGAAATTTATTGGTTTTACAGTGAATTTTACTTTAACAACTGTTAAAGTCTGATTGCGAAAGTCATGTTATATAAAAAATTTTAAAAGATTTTATTATGGGATCGATGTACTAACTAATGATATTAATAATAAAATAATCGTCAATTCATGACTGAAAAATGACATCAAAATAATGTCATATCAAGACGTCAATATAAAATCATGTAACAAATTAGTCATTTTGATGACATATGATCAAAAATGACCAGTTTGAAACGTCAAAATGATGTGTGCTTGCTACCTGGGTATCTATTTCATAAATATAATATAAATATAATATAATAAATATAAAAATAAATAAATATATATAAATATAAATAAATATGTATAAAATCAAAAATTTTATTTATATTTACTAAATATTTATTATATTAAAAATTTTATTTTATTTATATTACATGTATATTGAACTTGTTATTTTAAATAAATAATGAATGAATAATTTTCATTAAGTAAACAGACATTTGTCCGACTTATAAAATCGATTTAATATCTGAAGCTTCACTATTGAGATTATATAAGAAATTAAATCGAAGTAATATTTCTAATTTTATCTGTCATTCTTTGCAAACTTTATATAATGCTTATAACTAAAATTAAATACGAGAGGGATAGCGCTCATAGCAGTAAACGAACGAAATAGCGATTATTGGTTTTAGAATAATAAAGTTATGTAACAAATTAATCATTTTAACGACATATGACCAAAAATGACCAGTTTGAAACGTCAAAATGACGTGTGCTTGCTACCGGGGTATCTATTTCATAAATATAATATAAATATAATATAATAAATATAAAAATAAATAAATATATGGGCAAATTGTTTTGCGTAGGATTAAATGCATTGCCAATTTGGCAATGCATTTAATCCTACGCAGAAACCAATTTTGGACAGGCGGCTTCACCGGTTGACGAAGAATGACCCATATATAAATATAAATAAATATGTATAAAATTAAAAATTTTATTTATATTTACTAAATATTTATTAAAAATTTTATTTTATTTATATTGCATGTATATTGAACTTATTATTTTAAATAAATAACGAATGAATAATTTTCATTAAGTAGCCAGACATTTATTTGTCCAACTTATAAAATCGATTTAATATTTGAAGCCTCTCTATTGAGATTGTATAAGAAATTAAATCGAAATAATATTTCTAATTTTATCTGTTATTCTTTGCAAACTTTATATAATGTTTATAACTAAAACTAAATACGAGAGAGATAGCGATCATAGTGATAAACGAATGAACTAGCGATGATTGGTTTTACAGTGAAACTTACTGGTTTTACAGTGAATTTTACTTTAATAATTGTTAAAGTCTGACCGCGAAAGTCATATTATATAAAAAATTTTTAAAGATTTTTTTTATCGGATCGATGTACTAGCTAATGATATTAATAATAAAATAATCGTCACTTCATGACTGAAAAATGACGTCAAAATAATGTTATATCAAAATGTCAATATAAAGTTAATGTAACAAATCAGTCATTTTGACAACATATGACCAAAAATGATCAGTTTGGAACGTCAAAATGACGTGTGCTTGCTGGGATATTACTTAATTTTGATTGCAATAAAATTTTTTCAATACTTCACATACCATAACTATTATATGACAAAATACATTAAAATAGCATTCCTGCAATTTTAACTGCAAACTTATCAAAATTATGATAAAATAATTAAAAAAACACAATTATATTTAACGTTAAAAAAACCAATTGGTTTTAAAAAACCAATAAAAAGAGACTATTTTTATTTTTAAGCTTGAAAAAAATTATTTTTTTGTTGATTTGTGTAATCGAATCAATATGTATAATTCAATTTTAAAAATTCTTGAAATCAAATAATTCTAATTGCCTCTTTATAATATGTATGGCGTGCGCACTGATATGAGCTTAAGCTGGTGTCGAAGAGGTTGGAATTGAAACCGATGGTGGAGCGCAAGCCGCGGCGGCGTGTGCTAGTCACTCAGTTACTCGCCGGCCGTCGGTGTAGAATGATCGTTGTACTTTATCGGGTCGTTTATATTTTCACATTATTCAGAATATTCGTGGTAAGGACATTATAAAGCATCATTTCTTATCCGTTTATAGAAAAAAATGCTGTGATATCGTTGAAAAAACTGTTTGATACCATGTTCAATTTGTAAGAAAAAAATCTGAAGAAAGTTGCTTGTCATAATCTCTTTTATGTCTCTTTTTCTCTCTTTCTCTTTCTTGCGCTTCGAGTTTCGGTACAATGATCTCTTGCTGGAATATCGGAAGTTTATGTGAGACATAAGTGAAAAAGTGAGCGAGAGTTCAACGCCAAAAAATTTCGAAGCAAGCGTATGAAAGTTTGTGTTGTGCTATCATATATGAATGTATTTTAATTTGCAAATGTTTATTTCGGACGACCATCTACTTGCGTCCTTCTTACATCACATTGGATTAATCAGATTATTGAAATATTCGTGTGAAAAATAAACTCGACTATATAGAGACGCTGCGAAAAAAAAGGTAAGAATGAATGATCATACATTCTTTTCGTTCGAATAAATGGCACGCACGGTTTCTCTGTGTTGCCGGTTCAATTCATATAATCGCTGTAGCATAATATTGGTATTAATTTTCGCATGATTCACATCTTGCACTCGAATATTAATGCAGAAATATATCGATAAATGTACGCATTTTTTTTCATCGTAATTGATCACATCTACAATGTGACATGATATTAACGCGTTTTCTTGTTTTGCAAACTTATCAAAAGATCCTTCATTCTGATAATGTTTAAACACTAATGAAAAAAAATTATGCTAATTATTAGAATATCGTTAATTGCGATAAAAAATTAGATATTGTTTCGACATCAATTAAAAGTATAAAAGCAGAAATTGTTATTTTAATAGTAATATAAGTTTTAAAAAATTTAATAATAAAACAGATGATTACACGTTATTTTATAGTATAAATGAAATTAAATTCTATATTATATATATATTATTATATATATAATATCCTATATGGCACAAAATATTGCAACTACATTATAATAATATTGTAATATGTTGCAATATTACAATATTACAAATTGCAATGCGACATTACGGAAATATTATAGAAATATAAATTAACAAAATGTGTGTCTATTACTAGCTAATATGATGTCAAAAAATATTTTGGAAACATTACAAAATTATAATTCTTTAATTTTTTTCATCTATATAAATGATATAATAATAATTTTTTATATTTGCAATGATTTTTAATTCTTTGTAAGCAAAGTTAAATAAATTAATGACAAAGAAATAATATCAAATAATATAATTCTAAGCTGAAGATAAGCATTATTTTTTTGTAATATTTTATATCATCATTATATTTTATATTTTATAATATTTTATAATATATTTTCAATACAACTCATGTATAAATGTGATATTAGTGAATTTCCAAAGATATATATTTTATTATATATATTTATATATTAATTTTATAATATATGTTTATATATTAAAGATAGATATTTTATTATATTTTATTTGTATTTTTCTATGCATTTTTATATTTCCTGTGTATTTTTTACATACAGATATATGTGATTTTTGTGCCTTGAAACAAACTTCTATTTAAATCCAGTTTTTTATATTTTATATATTTTTATATACTTCCGAAATATTCATTTAGAAACAAAAATATTGTATATGTAATATTACTAGATGGTTACAGTATAACATTCTCTCAAATATATTACATTGCAATCTTACTATCATTTCATTGCAATATTACAAAAAGTGGATATCTTAATGTTGCCACAATTTTACAACAATAACTCAGCAGAATTATGTAACCGATTTGCAATCTTGCAATGTTTTAATGAAATTATTTTACAATATGCTTACAATCTTTCAGTACTATATAGGATATCATAAAACAGTTATGAGATCTGATTCGAATTTTTAAATCTGAATTTTAAAAAAACCTTAGAAAATTAATGTCAAATCACTACCTAAAATTTTGAAAATTACATGTGTTGTTAATATACAATCTTTTAAAAGATTTTACGAAAAAAAAAGGAAGATATCATAGACTTATTATTAGAATTCTTCAAATTATGTATTCTATCACAAATTTGGAATAAATTCATCATTAATAAGACTTAGTAGGTTATTGTCATTTTTATATATTTTCATAAAATATCTTTATAAAATATTTTTTTAAAAATAAAATTTAATTTTATATTTAATACGTATAGATGTTTCTTAATTTTTTTTGGATTTTTAAAAAACTTTACTCAATTCTAAAATAATTATATAATAATATTTTTAAAAAATATCAAAAATTTTAAATATACGATCCACATGCAATATTATTAATATATAATACCACATCTCACTGGATGAAATAAAATGATGTATATACAACGTATCGATTAGCATGACCATATATCAGAGCGATGCACAATGACGTATGAAAGATTGCAAGAACCGTGCGATACACGTGGAAAAAGCAAAAGGAGCGGCTCAATGATGGCGAGAGGAATGTATACAAGCGTGCATTCCACAGACTCGTATACGCATGATTGCATGGTTCGTGATTTGGTACTAGTTATTTACATCTGCGCATTCTCGCGCACTACTGTGTCATTGAATTCAAATTCGCAAAAGATAAAACATAAAAACACGATGTTTTATTTAACTTGATTATTAAAAATATCTGCTATTTTCAATAACATGAAAAAATACACAAAGTAAAAAATATTTGTTAATAAAATTGAAATATTATGATATAATATGTATATATCTTACTATATTTTCAGAAATTTAATTTTAAAAAATATTTTACAAAATTCAAAAATAAATATTCCGTAACTTTTTGTTTTCAATTATAGCAATATTTTTTTTATATAACTCTTATTTGTCAATGAAGATAATTTTGAATAATAAAATAATTTTATGAATAATTTTATGAAATGTTTTTTGATAAGCGTGCAATATTGATATCATATCTTTTTTTATTTTTTTTTAAAAAGAAGATAATTTTCTACCAAACATGTTTTTAAACATATTTTAAATATCAAACTATATGCTAAACATGAAATTATTTGAATATAAATATAATATAAGTATATATATATATATATATATATATATATAAGCATTTTTAACAATTATATATGTAATTATGAATATATATATATATATATATATATATATATTCATAATTACATATATAATTGTTAAAAATGCTTATACATATATATATATAATATATATATATATATATATATATATATAACACACACACACACACACACACACACACACACACACACACACACACACACACACACACACACACACACACATACACACATACATGTATACATATAATTTTTTTTAAAGAATGCTGGTAATTATATAAAATTATCAGTAAAAATAATTATTTTGATTAAATTTATCATATTGTCAGTAATTATATTTAATTGCTAATAATTATGCATAGTAATCACAAATAATCAAACTTACTATAACACACACGCATACACATATAATTAACATTACACACACACACACACACACACACACACACACACACACACACACACACACACACACACAGACAGAGTATCCCATTTTATTTTTGTCAGTCAAATATTTCGATATCACCTAAAATTAGAAAAAAAGTTTCAGATAAAAGTCGTATGGCTTAAAGTGGGCCATAAGATGGTATCATTAATATGATCTTGAAAAGTCGTTTTAAAGTAACGTGAAGATTATCTTCAATTTTTTTAATGGAACTTCCTAATTTTTATTAGTTATTCTTGTAGTTTATCTCGAGAGCTTTCCAAAACACTATAATAAAGTACTTCTTCATTGAGTACTTTTCGAGTTATGAGGCTTGAAATAATTTCTTAATTTTAAATAAACCATAAAATATCTATAAAATATAAAATATTCATTTTTCGATTATCTTATTTTAATACATTTATTCATAAAATAATGTGAGAAATCGATTGGTGTAAAGAAAAAACATAGTTGTTTCGAAGAAAAAATATGTAATTGCAAATATATGTTATGTATTGCAATTATATGTTAATTGCAAATTATATATTTTTTTTCGAAATTTGTGATTTTTCTACACCAATTGATTCCTCTCATTATTTTGTACATAAAAGTATGAAGGTAAAGTAATCGAAAAATGAATATTTTACAAGATATTTTACGATATATGTAAAATTAAAAAATTATTTCAAGCCTCATAACTCAAAAAGTATTCAATGAAAAAATACTTTATTATATTGTTTTGGAAAGTTCTTGAGGCAAGCTACAGAATATGCAAAAGTATAAAAAGTGTGTATGTATATTTAAAAAGTTGAAAGTGACCTTCACGTAACCTTCAGGTGACTCTCAAAGGTCAAATTAATGGCATCATCTTATGCCTCCCATACAACTTTTGTTTGAAACACTTTCTAGTAAAATTCTTTCTTATCGAGATGTTCGACTTGTCCAGACTTTTTTAACACCGTGTGTGTGTGTGTGTGTGTGTGTGTGTGTGTGTGTGTGTGTGTTGTGTGTGTGTGTGTGTGTGTGTGTGTGTGTGTGTGTGGGTAATAAAAATACGATTGTAATATATATATTACAATCGTATTTATTTTATTGCATGTAATTAAATGACTTAAACAGAACTTAATTATGAATATAATAATTACTTACAAAACTATGTATATTAAAGAAAGAAAAACTATGCATAATATATATTACAATCGTATTTATTTTATTGCATAAAATTAAATGACTCAAATAAAACTTAATTATGAATATAATAATTACTTACAAAAACTATGTATATTAAAGAATTAAGAACTATGCTATAATTTTTTTATAATAATGTTCATATTTTAATATAATAAAAGTTGAAACAAATAGAATGATGATCAACTTTTCATAACAACTTTTAATGCAGTAATCGTAAAATTTCTTCTAAATTAGTTAAATGTATAATTATGTACATACACTCGTCATTTGTCACGTTACACGTCATCAATTTTTATATAACAATTTTTTCAACACACCCAAACAGCACAAGATATCTTCAGGATGATCTTGAATATATTCTAAATATCCTCTATACGGGATTTGTTCAGGATATGGTATAAAGCTAAACAGCTCAGGATATTTTTTGGATCTCTTAAGAGAGAAACTGTAAGGGATATTTTAAGGATATCCTTTTGTGTTCCTCATTGCATCCCAAATTAGTTCAGAAAATATGTGACTGATACTATATATTGTTATTTGAAGGATTAATTTAGATTATATCCAGTATATGTTTTCAGGATTATTTAAGAAGAAATTTTAAAAATTATATATGCGTTACATATATCCACACAGTACGAACGTTATTTGCCGACTGAATAGCTATTAATCGACATTTTTTTAATCAACTTGAAGTTGTCTTTTTAAGTTGACATTTATTATTATGGCCTGTTTTTTTGTGTATGAATGTATATTCATCAAGTAGCTACCAAAGATATCCAATAGATAAATAGAAATATTCATATACTTCCACGAGTTTCATGCTGCGTCGCTAGATGGCGAAAAGGAAAATGTTTAATTCGAAAGTGGAATTCATCTAAGACAATAATAAGACCGCGATACAAGTCCCATAAAATCACAGCTTATCGGTCAAACAGCGACTATTATAGTTCCTTTAGCATTTTCTCTAGATTTTACAAGGTGCTTCAGAGCTCTATGTAATTAACCGCAGACGATTAATTTCTTTTTAATTCCATCATATATGTATCCATATACAGAACATTAAATTGATCAAATTTTTAAGAAATGACATTAAAATAAAAATTTAGTAGTTAATGGACGTGGCATTAAATTGACTAAAAATTGACTAAAAATTGATTGAAAATTGACTTATAATTGCTTAATAAAAATTGTAAGATAACTTAATATCGCTAGTCGAATACCCAAAGGATCATTAAAATATGATCAAACTAGAAAATTTTTGTTAATGCACATATTGTTGGTACTTAATATATACAATCGGGAGAAACATAGACGATTATCTTGTAAAATACACAAGTCACATTTGCAAAAAAAAAAAACGTTATAACTAGATTTGAAATTTAGGGACAAATTGATGTGTCCGTGTGAGACTTCGTCAAGAAACTGAGTTTCGAAGTCTCACACGGACACATCAATTTGTCTCTAAATTTCAAATCTAGTTATAACGTTTTTTTTTTTTTTTGCAAATGTGACTTGTGCATTTTACAAGATAATCGTTTATGTTCCTCCCGATTGTATATACTTGATAAGGACCACAACCATATGGTCAAAACGTCGTATTAATAAACAAAAAATTTTCTGGCTAGTTTGGTCGATTACATTATTTTAATGATCCTTTGCTTAATAAATTTATAAAGTTGACTTCTAAGTCGACTTATTAGCTGACTGACAATCAATTAAGTCGACTTGGTGCTGTTTAGATACAAACACATATTCGACATATAAACTGCCAAATCAAGCAACGCGATATAAAAGATGCGAAAAAATATGCTGAATATAACCTAAATTAAAATCCTGAAAATAGCATATAAAGCACCTCAATGATATATTCTGGTCCAATTTAGGATGTATTGTAGACGTTTCAAGAGTTATAAAATTTCCTATGGACATCCTGCAAATATCTTTAGGACTTTGAAATAAAATCTCCTGGGGATATATCTAGGCTTTATGTGAGGCGCTCATTTATTATTCCTCAGGACATCCTCAGAATGTACGAGGATTACAAACAGATATCCTCAGGATACCTTCCATCTATGCAGGACGTCCTTAGAAGATCTAAAAGACGTCCATGTGCTGTCTGTGCACAGAATAAATTTTTTGTCTTTATTTTATAAATAAACATGACAGACTAACTAATTGTAAGAAATTCAATTAGCTCTTTAATAAACTCCAAAAACTTATTAGAGAAGTAAGATTCGATTTAATCAAGGATTTAGTATTTGCATTATACTATTGCATGCATTTAACATGCATGGATCCTCGATTAAGCAGTGATTTTTCTTTTAACAGAATGTCTATAAATTTTCTTTTAAATCTAATAATGAACTTCCTCTGCCTTTTCTTCTTTTTTTGAAATACAACTTTTACATCTTTTAAGACTCTTCTTTTCTTTTTTATTAGATATTTTATCATTAGATTTTTTTTAGGAAATGATTTGCTAATTTATCTTCTATGGATTTTTTAAATTCATGAATCTCTAAAAACTTTTATTTGCTCGATATAAATAAAAATAAAGCTACAATGGAGTTTATAAAAAAGTATATAATATTGATAAGCTTTTCTCTAACATCTATTCTAACATCTATCGACTATTTGTAACAGAAAATCACCATCATTAGTAATCTTTTCTACTTATTCCGTATTTTATTATGTCGGATATATTAGTATTCAAAATGTACAGTATTAAGTACATGTAGTATTAAGTATTCACAAAGTGTACAGTGATTACCATTTGTTACAGTCAGTGTCGTGCTTAGATAATTTAAAAATTAACTAGATAAATATGAGATAAAAATATGTGAAATTTATCTTTTATAAGATAAAGATAATTTTAAATATATCTAAAAAAAGATGAAATTATAAGATGACTCCTCTAGATAATTTCCTCTAGATAATATTATGTTTAAGATCACTTATGACAAACAATTATGAAAAAAGATTACAAAATATAAGAGAAATATAAAATTATATTCATACTTTCATTTATAAGTTTTTATTGCGCAGAAACAATAATTTTTCAAAAATATTATCAGACAGACGATTTTTGCGAGAAACATAAATTTGTTATCCTGAACGAAAGAGACGCTCCGCTGGTGCGTCAAAAAAAACATAGTTATTTTTAAAAAAAAATATGTAATTCGCAATTAACAATTCCATATTTTTTCTTCAAAGCAACTACTAGTTTTTTCTTTACACCAATCGATTTCTTACATTATTTTGTGCATAAATGTATTAAGATAAGATAATCAAAAAATGAATATTTTACAAGATATTTTATCGTTTATGTAAAATTGAAAAATTATTTCAAACCTCATAACTCGGAAAGTATTTAATGAAAACTAACTTAATTACAGTGTTTTGGAAAGCTCTCGAGATAAGCTATAAGAATATGTAATAAAAAAATGGGGAATTCCATTTAAAAAATCAACTTGACTTTCATATGACTTTGAATTCTTCATCCAAGGTCAAATTCTTATCATCATTAGGTACATTTTATTTAATCCTACAACTTTGTTCATATTATCTTACATATTTTTTATTATAGTTGATCCTTTTCGAGACATTTTAGCGTTCCGGGACTTTTTGAAGAGCCTGTATATATATATATATATATATATATATATATATATATATAACGGGTGTCCACGACCGCTCAATATTTAAGGTAGATTCTCTGGCCAATTTAAAAACGATTTTTCCTCAGCGAAAATGTCGAAGAAGATCATTATTTTTCGCATATTCCCAATTTTTGTCATGATGTATCTTTCTAACTAAGCCTTAAATTAAAATTCTATTAAAGTAAACTCTACCTAAAATTAACTAAAGAATGTGACTTTATTAATATTTTATTCCTATAAGGCTTAGTTTGCGAAAAACCCTTTATTTTCAATCATTTATAACTCGAAAACTATTAGTGCCTCGACATTTTTGCTGAGAAAAAATCGTTTTTAAATTGGCCAGAGAATCTACCTTTAAAATATTGAGCGGTAGTTGCGGGACATCCTCTATATATATATATATATATATATATATATATGTATAAAAGAATGGAGGGAATCCAATTTTTTTTATTTTAATTTCAAATATAACAGTGCTTCAATAGTATAAGTAATATGTGGTTGTGCCAAACTAGAAACTCCCTTTTTTACTCCTGACCTATGGTTGGTAAAAGACGGAGGGAGTATGCGTTTCACCAAGCTCGAATCGGTTCTAGTTGCTATTCTCGATATCAATAACATAGTTCGGTGTCATCTTTTGCACATCAGTTTTTTATTAAGAGTGATTTAAAACATATAATTATTCTTTATTCTATTAATTCTTATTTGGTCAGCGAGAGACTTTTCAGAGATCCTCCATGGCAATCGGCATTGCATCCATCAAGTGGGATACCATCATCGCTCTGAAGTTGCATATTACTGTGTTAAAAAATAGCATTGAGTGTGACGTCCGGATAGCTTAGTAGTGATCAGAGCAGTTGCCCGGAAAGCGAAAGACTCGGGTTCGATTCCCGATCCAGCTACTTGCGCCTCACATATTTTTCTAGTCTGCGAATATTGTTTTCTAACAATTATTCCTTAGGCTGAAGAATGTGTGAATGTTCTCTTCGCAAGATGCGTCAATGCTGTTGCCACGGATGGATTCTGTCGCTCGTTGATCAAATGGGTGTAAAGATACATCCGATCTCCACATACATTCCTATTTTTTCTGGATTCTTATTCTATTAATTCTTTATTCTATTCTTTATTCTATTAATCTATTAATGAAAAACGAAAAAACAATATTATTTCATCTATACGTTCTCTCATTGGCTGGGAGTGAAACTAAGAAGTAAAAATGATTCACCAATAAGATTCGTTCTAAGCATCCATATAGGGAAATATAGGCCGTGTTCCGAATTTACTGTCAATACTGAAAATCTATAGTTTACGTCACATATGTGTATATTATAAACCTTGTTCTTTTTAGCTGCACTAGTGCAATTAGTTAGAGTGAAAGAAAGTCTCTTTCTAAAGTCTCTTATTGCACTAGTGCAGCAGTACAACTGAAAAGAACAGATCCATAGATTTTTAGTACTGGCAATAAATTCGGAACACAGCCATAGTTGGAGACATCTCGAAATAGTGGCGACAATAATAATTGACATAACCTTCAAATTATTATTCTTGATTATTGATAATAAATTGTTGTGAAAAATTGTAAAGTTATTGAAAAAAGTTTAAATAAACATGGATAATATGGATATGAAGTTTGTTTTTTATTCTTGCACTGGCTGCACTAGTTCAAAAAGTATACACTAAAGCATTCGTTATTCCAGAACTGGTGTAACCGATACCGTTCGTTATTCCAGTGCAGGAAAACTTAGTGCACGAGTTCACTGAACTGGCTGCACTAGATCCGGAGGTAGTGCAAGCAGTGTATAGCAACCAAGGAGGTGTTTTTTATTCCTGCACTGAATATAGCCGGCAATTTCAAAACTTAAAGGTTAGTGTAAGTATAAAAGTAGAAGTTTTTTTAGATCAAAAAAATTTTACAAAATTTATATTTCAATATATATATATATATATATATATATATATATAATATTCACAATTTAATATAATAAAAATCGTTACCAGTTACTGTTGAGTAGTATATAAAATTTGTAAGGTTAGAAAATCTTAATCTGTGAAATCTAATAATAATAATTTTAAATATAATAATAATAATTTTATACTTGAAACATATGTATGTATAATATTTACAATGAAAAACAATATGGCAAATACAGAAACAGCAAGAATAAAAAAACATGCCATAGGAAATATTTTAGTGGATCAAACTGGACACGTAACATGCATTTCTGAAAGTATTATCTAATATTTATTAAAGCAGATAGTAAATATTTGATAAAATTAAATTCTATAGGCAAAATGTGGCGCGCCATATTTTTATACTGCTTTACATTAGTTTACACTGTATCGTTTTCTACTCCCGTCTGCACTTTCAGTTCTCGCTTACACTGGCTCAGTTCTAGTGCAGAACTAGTTCAGTTCAGTGCAGGAATAAAAAACAAACCTATGTTTGAAGCAAATGTTCCTAAACAGGTAAGCTTTTTTCTCTTTCTATTATTAACATTAATTACTTTTATTTATAACAGAGTTATAATAATAAATAATATAATATAACATAATGAGAGAAAATAATCTTCTGCGTAGCCATATAATTATGATTATATGATATTTCCACAATCATTCTTCGCTACGCAACAAATATAAACTTCTATGATTGCAGAAATATTATATAATTATAATTATGTGGCTACATAGAAGATTCTCTGTCATTATGTTATATTATTATTGTATTATTGTAGCTATGCAAATATATAAATTACTATTTAAATAATATTATTTAAATAATATACTTATACAGAGTGTTAATTTTAAGCGTCCATCCCAAATATCTCTCTCACTTTTTATTTTAGAGAAAAATGGTTCAGAAATGTTTCATATGGTTTCGAGGGGGCCATAAGATGGTACCATTGATTTGACCTTGAAGAGTCATTTGAAGGTCACGTGAAGGCCACTTCAATTCTTTTAAATGGCACCCCTTATTTTTTATTACATATTCTTGTAGCTGACTTCGAGAGCTTTCCAAAACACTATAATTAAATGTTTTTCCATTAAGTACTTTTCGAGTTATAAGGCTTGAAATAATATCTTAATTTTATATAAACGATAAAATATCTAGTAAAATATTCATTTTTCGATTATCTTACTTTAATACTTTTATGTACAAAATAATGGAAGGAATCAATTGGTGTAAAGAAAAAATATAGTTGTTTCGAATAAGAAATACGTAATTTGCAATTAACAATTACATATTTTTTCTTCGAAACAACTATGTCTTTTCTTTACATCAATTGATTCCTTTCATTATTTATTTGTATAAGGATAATTGTATACAATTTATATGTATAAGGATAATTGTATACAATTTATATATTATTTATTTATAAATATGGAAAATTTTCTATTAACTGTATTCTTCTAACTGTATTTATTACACATAAATTTATATATTTGTTTACATAATTATAATTATATAGCTATACAAAAGTTTATATATTTGCTGCATAATTATAATTATTATTATATATTTAAATTTAAATGTTATTATTATCTCTCTGTCTTTTTCTTTCTTCCTTTCTTTCTTTCGTGATACATTTATTAATAAAAAGATTACAGAATACTTGGAAGATTGTAGAAATACTTAAAAAAACGCAAGGCATATTGAAGTCGCATGGTAAGTAATGTAATTATTGTTTATTATTATTATATTCTGTGTTACATGTTAGATGATAATAATAATTAAAACTGTACATATAGGATGAAGATATATGAAGATAAAAGAAGAATGAAGAAGCAGCACATGATTTTATATGTATTGGCTGCATGACTGCGCCGAACTCATAATGTGCATACTGGCAGCAATATTGCGCTTTACTATCTATGAAGAAGAATCGAGTAAAAAAAGTCGACAGACTATAATATCCAAATTATAATGACAACCCAGAAAGGAGAGAAGAATTTTAAGAAAACAGAAGATAATTATCCTTAATTAATTATTCATTATTCTTATGCGTCTATATAAATTTAGTTGAATAGAATTTTATTTGGTTTTGAGCGGCAATATGTTTAGATGCACGCATACACACATATACACAGAGCTTTTAAAATAATGAAATAATTAAAAAACTTTAAAAATAAAATATTTCCCGACTGCTATCAACAAAAGTACAACATTTAAATTATTATGAAAAAGTTTAATAAATAGAAAAAATAAAAATAAAAAAAGTTTAATGATACATAATAAATTAAAAAGTAGATATAAAATAGTAAAAAAGAAACACAATAAGTAATAAAATAAAAAGTAATAAAAAAAAAGTTTAATAAAAAACAACGAATAAAAATCTGAAATAAAAAATAATTAAATGAATAAAAAAAGATATTTCACAAATATTTATACTTAATATAATACTTAATAATAAAAATATAAGCTTAGAAAAGTTTGAAATAATATCTATTTGTAAATATTAATACAATTAACTTCAAACTATTATTAAATAGTATATTTTAAAAATTATACATATACAGGGTGATTCAAAATAATCCTATTGCCCGTAAAATGACATTCTTGAGTCAATTCAGAACGATTTTTCCTTTGGCAAAATTTCGACGCTTAGTTTTTGAATTATTAAAAGAAGTAATTAACTTATGACGGATCGGATACAAGGCAGGTAAGGGTTGCGTGATTCATCGTCAGACGCGGGTGCTTATGCGGGGCGCCTGCTGCGATCACCTGATTGTTACAGACATACACACACACATGCGAATACATACATTCTCTCTCTCTCTCTCTCTTTCTTATTTGCTTACTCACTTGAAGTTATTATTACTCTCACTTAAATTATTATTTACTTTTTATTATTATACAATTTCACTTTAATTATTATTTTTTTATATTGTACTGTTTTTTTATAATTATGCATAAAAAGAGCCCATCTTCACACAAATGTGAAGATGTTATTCCTAGCATTTACATACTGAAGGTTTTAGCCGGCAGTCGTTCTTTATTCAAAAGTTATTAACAAATAAATGTGAGAAATATTGACATAAAGATTATACTTTATTTGTTCACCGATTTGCTTCATTTTTAAATATGTTATAGGGAAGATTTTCCTGACTAATTTCATATATATATATAAGAATCAGACTTAAATAGTTTTGGAGATATGGGCTGAAAAAGGATAAAAATAATAAGTACAAAAATAAGATAAATCTTTGGAAACCTTACCTATATGAAATAAGGAATAAGAATACCCAATTTTTACATATTTTTACCTCCTGAACATGAAACTTAAAAATATCGATCGAACTTGCAAGTCGAAGAAAAACGCAAAAGAAGGTAAATTAAAGATAAGTAAAAAAAGATAAACAATTTAAATTTATATAGAATTTAATACAATTTAATACAATTAAAAAATATCACAAATGTATGTGTACACATACACGCGCGCGCGTGCGCGGGGGTGTGCAAGAGGGACCTTCGACCCCCCTCCCGCAGCCGCCCCGCCGGTAGGCAAGATGAACCTTTTTACAACTTACAGCATATATCCATTGTGATTGAACTCTTTGCAATGCGTATCCTGAGGGGGCGAAGACCTCCTCCACGCGTGTGTGTGTGTGTGTATGTACACATATATTTGTGATATTTTTTAATTGTATTAAATTGTATCAAATTCTATAAAAATTTAAATCATATTAAATATATTTAAAAATATTATTTTTTCATATAACAGCTAAAATAGTAGGTTTATGAAAAAATGCATGTAACATTTTTTGTAGAGTTTCTTATTGGCTTTATATTTTCCCTAAAATTTTTTTTCTCAAATCAATATTTTTAAAAAGCATTAAAATTGTGAAATTCTTTTGTTAATAACTTTTTAATAAACAACAACTGCCGGCTAAAACCTTCAGAATATTAATTAGTGATATAATTTTGACAACATATATCAATGACACATTTGTGCGAAGAGCCCTTTTTATGCAATTAACTTTTTTTAGAGAGAGGGGAAAATGCATTTTATGCATATACTCACATGCCGATGAGTTATGTGGGATTCGAGTATCAAGTCGAATTATCAACTAGGTATTCCTTACCCACTAAAAATCCCTCTCTTTTGCGAATTTTCTCTAACACTATTTGACATCCTAAATCTGTTTTCATATAACATCAAAGAATAGTTATTATTACCTTGTTCGATGTATTGCTGTAATTTCTTGACAAATGAATTTTCCAATAGATCGTATTTTCACTCAAATTGAACGTAAATATCACGTTCTAAAGGATAGAGATCCGCTAAATAATTAATCGAAAATTCTTTTTTCTTTTATAAACTATATTCTTTTCTAAACTTCAACATAATCACATTCATTCACTCACTCGATAAGACGAGAACCAATGACTCTATCACTAATCACTATCAATCACTGTCGAATAATCACTGTTGGCAATTAAAAATCACTCGACTGGATCATATGGACATCCAAATATTGGCTGTTAATGGATGTCTGGAATCAGACGTACGATGGATGTCCATTTCATGTTCATAGATGTGCGGATATAAAATGGACATAAAATGGACATTTTATGCTATCTGAGTACTTATTTTTAATGATTTCGCTTTTATATGTATGTATGTATATAATATGTCATTATTAGTATATTTTTAAAAATTTAATATTTAATAATTTTCAAAATCTATTTGTAGTATCTTCGAGAAACTAATTAACAACAAATTTTAGTTTACTTTTGTTTTGCGATTCTTTATAAGTATTTTTCAGAAAAAGGGTGCTAATTTAATGAAAACTGATACTTTTCTTATGAGTTAAAATATTTATTAAAGTTAGGTAATACTTATTTTTGTTAATTTCGGGAATTTTTGGCCGAGTAAAGTAGAAATAAAATCATAGACGCAGTATTTTTGCACAGTATTTTTGATATTATCTATTGTAAATTATAAATTTTATAAATTTGTTTAATAAAATATTTAATGTATTTTTCATAGTTCCCCTCAATATATTATATCTTTTAACATATTTATTAGCCAAATTTTCTATATGTTCTTTAGTATCATTTGTTTTACTTTTTTTATCATTTTCAATCATTAATTCTCCTGCTTTTCTTTGCATACATGAAGTTTTTCTTTTGACTTTTTTTTAAAAGAAGTGTTTTTATCACATTTTGAATTAAATCATCTAAAATATACTGCTTAAAAAAATTATCGCATAGATAATTTCACGTCAAAATTTTGCATAAATTTAAATAAGCATAAAATTGTCGTATCTGAATAATTTTTTTTCTTTCTCAAGAATGAAGTCTCTACTTTAAAAACTACTTATTACATTTTTTATTTATTCTCCTCTTTTTTCAAAAGTAAGGATGTATTTTAAAATATTGCATAGTTTAATGCGCTTTGCGTGGTGATTTTTTTATAAATTTCATGATAACTATCGTAAAATGAAGGTTACTAGTCGGATTTAGCGTTATGTGTACATATGTGCGTGTGTCTGTGTTGTGTTATGTGCATGCTCATGCATGTGTGTACGTACGTGCACACGTACGTGTACACATATGTGTGTATGTGTTGTTTATGCGTACATGCATACGCTTGCATACACGCGCGCGTGTTTGTGATGACAGAAATATAACACTTCAGCGATATTTAATGATTTTAAATTTTCTCTGTTATGTGCGTATGCATGTGCGTACTTTCATATGCATATGTGCATGAATGCTGTACAAAAATCCACTATATAAAACTGTAAAAAATAAATATGTGAATTTGGTCGAAGCAATAAAAAAGCGAGTTTAATAAACAATTTAAAAAACCATTATTGGCACGATTATAAACTATTTAATGACTAATGTAAATAACTATATGTTCTTTACAATTTTTTTCTGTTCACTATTTTCTCGGTGTAAATAAATTTGAACGGAAAGTATTTTGAAAATTTGTAATGGAAAGTATTTCAGATTTCAAAATGGTAAATAAAAAAAGGATCGCTCCACCGGGCACTCTCATCTTACTCCTCATCTAAATCAACATTCCCTCTTCTTCTACTCTTTTTTTGATTCCAAGAAAAGAATGATTTAAAAATCTCTTCTCTGTGAAGGAAAGTATCCCTGAAGATATACAGGACTTCTTACAATTCGGGAAAAATTTTAGCTTACCAATAAAGAATAATAATAAAAAATGCATACTCGAATTTATAAAACATATTGAAATAATAATGTTAATGTATATAATAAAACAAGAACTTGTTAAAAAATTACAAGAAACCTTCATGTTTGTTGTCGAAGTGATGAAACTTAAAAATCATGTTTCGCCTGAAGAAATGAAATTCTTTTGCCTTACTGATGGCATACTATCTCAAAATGCATACAATTTATCAAAAATATATAAACCGAATATTCCGTTACACGTCATTGTGTCCTCGATCCTTTCACTTTGTGAGACAATTCATAACAACATTCCTAGAGCGCGGAATCATATCAATAATAGCTATGAGTTTATTGACAAATTACGAGGCCAATTTTTGGAGGCACAATTACAATCCTGTGTCCTTAAATGTCGTTTCGCTCTTTATCAATGTGCCATTACATTTAATCATTAAAAGCATTATTAAGAGGTGGCATTATATTAACAAAAATATAAACATACCTTACTTTGAATTCATTAAAGTTATACGTGGCATTATATTAACAAAATATTAAAAAAATATAAATATTCCTTACTCTGAATTTATTAAAGGCAGGTTTAGTGCTGGATTCTTGTTTTTTTAAATTCAATGATTTCCCGACAGACATGTTGATAGACCTCTCTTTCTCTCAAATTCTAGCAGACTTAGTTCTCCAAAATTTAAAAGACTAAGCCATCTCCATAGTATCTATCCTACTTTCTTTTTATTTCCGTTATATAACATTATCTAGCAGCTCCTCCATCGTTTCATAATATTGTTTTAAACATCTTTAATTCATTTCACCACCTTTCTATAATACATAATATTCTTTTAAACATCTTTAATTATTTTGGAGATTGCAGTTTACAATAAAAATCAGCAATAATAACAGTATCAATTTTTAGATGTCTTTATTATAATCAATGAAAAATTCATTGATTATAATAGAGACATCTAAATCTATTATGAAATTAATTTTAGTATTCTATTTCCAAGCATTTTCCTGCAGATTTTTCAATTTCTTTTCACAATATCCGACAAAAAGGATATTATTTATTAGTGGATAGAATTTTCAAATTATCTCATTCCAAATTTTTAGAAAAAGGTTTCAACTTAATCATTTGATTGTTCCTCTCAATAATGATCCTATCGATTTTATTTTTTCCAATATCTTAAACATCTTATACACATAAGTAAATTCTCTCCTTCAGTTCAGTTCTCTCGCATCTCTCTTCATTCTTTATATCAAAAATGTAACTGAAACACTCACTCAAAAAAGCCAGAAGTTCTGAGAAAGCTGTCGCTTATGTGATTAAGAATAAATTTAATAAATTCACAACTTAATAAATTCATAAAAAATCACAAAGATTTTTTTCTAATTATGACTGTTCCAATGATGCTTACAAAATTAATTGTAATTATGATGCATCTTATGTAAGCCAGACTATCTTAATACAAAAAACATCTTAATACAAGAATAAAAGAACATCGTCAAAATATTAATAGACCGTTATTTTACCTTGTCGATCATTTCTATACATCGCTTAAATGGATATGAGTTCAAGGATTGTTTGAATTTTAGAGACAACTTACAAAAAAATGATCTCTGAAATGCTGCACATATAATAGCAGAAAAAATAGTCTAAATAAACAAGAACATACTAAAGTTCTCAAGCCTATGGTCCAATTTAAAACAAAAGTCTCTCATTGCAATTCATCCAAAAATTCGACACTCTAATTTATAGTTCACTTGATACTATTGTTCATTTCTTTTTCTTCTAATTTGTTTATTTGTCGGTCGATTTTGGAGGCATTGATTATCTTAGACGCTGTCAGTGAATAATATTACTCGTATATTTGTATATTAGTATATTCGTATATATTTCTCTCTGAAATTTTAATATCATTAAAGGTACGATTTCTTTCTTTTATTATTAATTTTTATATTTTTAACAATCCTTTCATTAATTGGAGTTTCTATTTATCGTTTTTTGATGTTATGTTTTTCTGTCAGAAAAAATTTAAAGGTCTGTTCTTCCTATTAAAGTTTTCCTATCGATTGCCATCTGATTCTGCTTGTTACACTGCTATCTGCAATTACTGTCTTCAGCATATGTTTCTAGCAAAACGTCATGTTGATAATTCAGATGATGAAAGTATCACGATCTGGTAATTCGGATTTTTTTTGTTTTCCATTTTAACAAAAAAGATTTAAAGTTTATTTACATCGAGAAAATGATGAAGAGAAAAAAAATTGTCAAGAATATATGATTATTTATATTACATCATTAGATAGTTACAATCGCGCCAAAATGAGGTTCTATTAAGCTAGTAGGACCAAAAATTAATAAAATCAAACCAAACCTATCAGATTATTTAGTATCTATTTGTATTAATTTGTATCACTAATAATAATTTTGCATCCTGCAATTTCGAAAAAAATTGTGACACTGCTACCTTAATATTAAACCAGCAGGACTATAATAAAAAAAAGAAAAATAGAAAATCAAGTACAGAAATACAACAAACTGAAAATAGCAGTATCACAGGTTTCTTTTTTTAAATTGTATAGGGTACAAAATTATTATTAATACAAATTATTAATACAAATTAGTATAAAATAGGTACTAAATAATCTGATAAGTTCGATTTGATTTTGTTAATTTCATCCTGCCAATTTAACAGAAATTTATAAATTACGATTATATAGCGGTTTATAAATTGTTTATCTAACTCACTTTTTTGTTGTTTCGACAGAATTCATATATTTTTTACAATTTTATATAGTGGACTTGTACTCTTACATTTTATTATCATTTATATTATCGTTTATATTTCATTTTATGTAATTTATCGAAACAAAATGCTATCTTAATGTTTATATTTATTTAATTATTGTATTTTGCTGAAGAGGGTCTGAATTGGACCGAAATAGTTAATTTTTTTATTTAGATCTTTAATGGATATTAAAATTTTTTTATAAAAAAACGCTCTAATTACGATGTTCTTTTCTTGAATAATCGTTCTCTAAATTTTTGTGATTTATTTTATGAACCGACTATGATTTGAATACATAATATTATTATAATTTTTTGATTTGTATATTATTACAAAATATAAAAATTCTTATTAAATTTTAAAAGTGGATATGTATATTCCAGTAAACAAATAAACGAAAAATATTGCTAATATAATAACGATAAAGTTAAACATCTTTCATAATATTGAATATTCTACATATGTTATTATATTTTTTGAATTTAGATGAATTCAGATCTGTGGTCCGTAAACTTAATATAACTTATCGCATTAATATTAATAAATTGTATAATAATAAAGTACGCACATGTACTATACAGGGTGAATCTGATAAAACATTCATCATGTTTTTCTCGAAAATGGATAAGAGATAGATAGAAGACATCCATTATGAAAATTGTAGGATAAGTAAGAGCACATACTTTGATGACCTTCAATAACCTTGAATGTCCGTTTTTCACATCAAGAATAAAAAAATTTTTTTTTAATGGAAAGGGGTACTTTGTAGTCACTCTATCGATAGTACTCAATGAGTTTAATAACTTTTGTATCAGAGTTTTTTTCGAAAATTCAACCGTTGTCAAGATATCAACAAAAAGTCAGAATATACATGCATATGTGTGAGATTGTAAATGTTCCATGGAATAATAAAGAAGAGAAAAACTAAACCAGAAAAATGATAAACCCACACGGAATATGACATCCACTGAAGGTCTATGCTACCTCATACGACCTCCACGGTGGATGTTAGATCTCTAAAGCAGTCTCGTCTTAATTGATTGAATTCCGATCTGCGATTCGCAATATCAATCCAAATCGCGTCCGCAATACGTAGTGTGACATAGATTTAATAAGTTGATGGCAAAGAACGAGACGTAAATTCTTATATTTGTCGCAGTCGTGGACGTAAAGCAAGGCAGAGAAAAATGTATACGTAAGTTGCATATACGTTTTTCTCTGACAGATGTAAGCGTTTACATTTCATTCTTTGCCATCAGCCAAATCCATCTATATACTTTTACGGTAATTATGCATAAAAAGGACCCATCTTTGCATAAATGTGTTATTGACGTATGTTGTGAAGATTATTCCTGATTAATATTCTGAAGGTTTTAGCCGGCGATCGTTCTTTATTTAAAAGTTTTTATTTACTTTTAATTTACCTTTTTTCCGTTTTTCTTTGACTTGCGAGTTCGACCACTACTTCTAAGTTTCATATTTGTATTCAGGAGGTAAAAATACATAGGAATTGGATATTCTTACCCATTATAGATGGGTTTTCCGAAAGTTTATCTTATTTTTGTATTTATTATTTTTATCCTTCTTCAGCCTATATCTTCAAAATTATTTGAGTCCGACCCTTAATATATATACGAAATTACTCGGGAAAATCTCTCCTATAACATATTTAAAAATAAAGCAAATCGATGAATAGATTTATATGACAGATAAAATAATTCTACACAATAAAACAAAAATATAAGTAAAATATATTTATGCAAGACTTTTTTTTTTTGAAAAAAATTATTTCAAATATCTTTATATAATTATTTATAATTCCTTTTTTTTCTCTTTTTCTTTCTCTTTTTTTCCTTCTTTCGTTTTACTCCTCTTTTCTACCTGGTTTCTTTCTTCTTTTCTTTTTTTTGTCATTTTTATTATTATTATATCTAACATTAAACTTTATACCAAACTTATCATATATAAGTATGTATACTTATCATATATAAGTATGTATATATATATATATTGTGTGTGTGTATATATATATATATATATATACAATGTATATATATATATATATATATATATATACATATACACACACACATGTATATATACAGAGTATTTCATTTTAATTTCCCCAGGCAAATATTTCTGAAAATAATGAAAATTCAAAAAAAAATGCTTCAAACAAAAGTTATATAGTTTCAAGGGAGACATAAGATGGTGTCATTAGTTTAGACCTTGAAAAGTCACCTGAAGATCACGTGAAGATCACCTCCAACTTTCGAAATGGGATACCCTATATACTTTTACGGTAATTATGCATAAAAAGGACCCATCTTTGCATAAATGTGTTATTGACGTATGTTGTGAAGATTATTCCTGATTAATATTCTGAAGGTTTTAGCCGGCGATCGTTCTTTATTTAAAAGTTTTTATTTACTTTTAATTTACCTTTTTTCCGTTTTTCTTTGACTTGCGAGTTCGACCACTACTTCTAAGTTTCATATTTGTATTCAGGAGGTAAAAATACATAGGAATTGGATATTCTTACCCATTATAGATGGGTTTTCCGAAAGTTTATCTTATTTTTTGTATTTATTATTTTTATCCTTCTTCAGCCTATATCTTCAAAATTATTTGAGTCCGACCCTTAATATATATACGAAATTACTCGGGAAAATCTCTCCTATAACATATTTAAAAATAAAGCAAATCGATGAATAGATTTATATGACAGATAAAATAATTCTACACAATAAAACAAAAATATAAGTAAAATATATTTATGCAAGACTTTTTTTTTTGAAAAAATTATTTCAAATATCTTTATATAATTATTTATAATTCCTTTTTTTTCTCTTTTTCTTTCTCTTTTTTTCCTTCTTTCGTTTTACTCCTCTTTTCTACCTGGTTTCTTTCTTCTTTTCTTTTTTTTGTCATTTTTATTATTATTATATCTAACATTAAACTTTATACCAAACTTATCATATATAAGTATGTATACTTATCATATATAAGTATGTATATATATATATATTGTGTGTGTGTATATATATATATATATATATACAATGTATATATATATATATATATATATATATATACATATACACACACACATGTATATATACATACATATACACACTCGTCAACAAAATTATCGCATAGTAATTTCAAATTTTCGCTTCTAATAAGTATAACTCCGTAAAAAATGGATATAAAATAAGTATAACTCCGTATTTGAATTTTTTTTTCATTCTTAAGCTTAAATTTCTCTATTTTAAAAATCATTTGATCATCAGATTTAGAATTTATTTCCCTTCTCGTCATTTCCTTAAAAGAAAGGTCGTATTTCATCTTCAAAAAATTGCATAATTTGACGCATTCCACGAAGTAAAATAAATTTTTTTCACAAATTTTCTGATAATTATCGTAAAATATGGACTTTTATGTGAAAAAAATGAAGTTTACGATTTTTTTTTCGCGGAGTTATGACATATCAAAGTTATTTATACATTTTTGTTCATTTACTAACATTAGCATTTTACTAACATTAGCATTATCTGATGCGCATTACGAGAAAGTTGCTAGTCGGATTTGGAGCATCGTGTGTTGGAGGACGAAATATGGAAATAATCACAGCGATTATTTATCTTTTTTTATTTACCTTTAATTTACCTTTTTTGCGTTTTTCTTCGACTTGCGAGTTCGACCGCTATTTTTAAGTTTCATATTCAGGAAGTAAAAATGCATAGGAATTGGATATTCTTACCCATTATTTTATATAGGGGTTTTCTGAAGGTTTATCGAAAGAAGTTATACAGGGTGTCCCATTTTAAATAATCCAGTCAAATATCTCGAAAACCAAGCCCGGGAGGGAAAAATGTTTCAGACAAAAGTTGTTTGGTTTCGAGGGGGCCATAAGATGGTATCATTGGTTTGACACTGAAGAGTCATTTGAAGGTTACGTGAAGGCCACCTCAATTTTTTTAAATTGCACTTAAAACCTTATTTTTTTATTACATATTCTTGTAGCTGACCTCGAGAGCTTTCCAAAACACTATAATTAAATGTCTTTCCGTTAAGTACTATTCGAGTTATAAGGCGTGAAATAATATCTTAATTTTACATAAATGATAAAATCTATATCTAGTAAAATATACATTTTTTGATTATCTTACCTAATACTTTTATGTACAAAATGGGAGGAATCAATTGATGTAAAGAAAAACATAGTTGTTTCGAAGAAGAAATATGTAATTTGCAATTAACAATTCCATATTTTTTCTTAGAAACAACTGTATGTTTTCTTTACACCAATTGATTCCTCTCATTTTTTTGTACATAAAAGTATTAAGGTAAGATAATCGAAAAATGAATATTTTACAAGAAATTTTATGGTTTATGTAAAATTAAGAAATGATTTCAAGCCTCATAACTCGAAAAGCACTTAATGGAAAAACATTTAATTATAGTGTTTTGGAAAGCTCTCGAGGTAAGCTATAAGAATATGCAATAAAAATAAGGGTGTCCAGTTTAAAAAATTTAAGGTGACCTTTGCGCCATCTACAAATGATTATTCAAAGTCAAACCAATGGCACCATCTTATGTCCCCCTTGAAACCAAACAACTTTTGTCTGAAACATTTTTCCCTCCCGGGCTTGGTTTTCGAGATATTTGACTGGATTATTTAAAATGGGACACCCTGTATACAAATATACTTATTAAAAGTTTATGTAAAATAAAAAGTACAATTTTTATTTAGCGAAACTAAATAATTCTATAGCTTAGAGACAACGAACAAATGTAAACAAAAAAATATAAACACAAGTAAAATATAATATGAAACTATGATGAGCAAAAAATGTAAACACATAAATAGGATATAATGAAAAGATGATATAAAAGTATGAACCTTTTTGTTCATATTTACCTGAAAGATCTATTACTGTACATGGTGTCCAAAAATTCTATAAAATTTATAAAACTTCTTATGTTTATAACTTTTTAATAAACAACGTGCGACGCTTAAAATCTTTCGGATGTTACTCAGAGCAGTGATCTTGACAATATATATCAAGGTCAAGTCATTTTGGGCTGGCTGTAAATATTTACCTTTGCAATATTTTTTAATGTTATTTTAATATTTACAAAACATGCGAAAATAGAATTTTTTAAATCGAAAAGAATATATATATATATATATATATATATATATATATATATATAAAACTATTAATATTGTTCCAATTCTAATATTTTTTTAATACAATACATATATTTTTAATTCTTTTATTTAAAAAAAGTCGAAAAGGAAATAATGAATATTATATTTGTTTCAAACATAATTGAAAAAAACTCTTCACTAATCATATGTGAAATTGGATTCCGGTAAAATCAGTTGATTTCTTTTTTCTTATAATTATTTCTTATATTTTATTATAATTTATGATCTGACTGAACAAAAGATGTACCTCAAAACTTAAGATGTGATTCAAAATTAGTTAATAAATAGTTATTAGTCTACAATTAATTAAACATAAAAACCGACTCCGACTCTGCGAATATTTCCAAATACTTTAGAATATATTTAAAATCTCATAAAAAAGTCATTTTTTTTTACGATCATAGGTAAATTCTATATATTTATATGGATGTTCCATTTTAAATAATATATTGATATTTGTTGAAGTCTTTTCAAAAATGTTTCATACAAATTTTTCTGCTTTCGAGAGAAACATAAGATAATGCCATTGATTTGATTTTGGATGAAAGTCATTAAGTTATTTTAAAGTCATTTTCATTTTTTTAAATAGAATTATTCTAATTTGTCTGTATACGTTCGATTTCTCACAATATTCCGCATAAAAAGTTATAAGAACAGAATGGCCAAAAATTGAGCAATTTACGAGATATTTTAAATTGATATAATTTTATGTTATATAAACTATAAAATATTTTATAAAATACTTATTTTTTTATTATTTGACCTCAATATTTTTATGCACAAAATAATCAGGAATCAATTGATGCAAAGGAAACACATAGTTATTATTAACAAAAAATATATAGATGCGTGTTGCAAATTCATATTTTCTTAAAAAAACAATTACGTGTTCTACTTATATTAATTTATTTCTCTCATTATTCTTTATAGAAATATATTAAGGTAAGATAATTGATAAATAAATATTTTACAAAATATTTTATAATTTATGTAAGATTATATCAATTTAAAGTATAAAAAGCATATCTCGTAAACTATATATTACAATTTTTATTCTACTCTTATAACTTTCTACGTATTGTGAGGAATGGATTTATATAGACCATTTAGAATGGTTCCCTTAAAAAAATAAAAATTATTTTAAAACCTTTATTCAAGATCAAATCAATTGTGCTATCTTATAATCCCCTAAAAATTAAATAACTTTTATACGAAATATATGTCGATGAACGTCTTAGTTTCAATCAAGAAATATCAATGCATTATTTAAAATGGAACATCTTGTATGAATCGACATATGTAGCATATATGGAATTTTTATTGCGATTAATAAAAATAATGAATGATTTTAGGTATTTTAGGTATATTCCACAGTGTTCGGAAACTCGCAGAGTGCGCATGTTTAACTGACTATAAACCAATAACTATTCATTTAGCTTTAAATTATATCTTTTACTCAGCAAATTATGAGACACAATGAGATACAATGTATAATAAAATTAGTTGATTTTCGGAGCCTATTTTCGATGTATGATTAGTGCGAATTTTTTCCTTACTGACACTCATTAACTTGTGGTAAAATGATTAGAAACATAAAAATCAAATTTTTTCCTTACTAACATTTATTAACTTGTGGTAGAATGATTTGAAACATAAAAATTAAAAAGATTATTAAATGAACATGATTATAGCTATTAAATGTTTGAATTTTTCAAAATTTATAACAATTTATGACAAATGGTGGCTATTTAAAATGAAAATTTTATTTTTTTACAACGAAAAATAACAAATTTTATTTTTTTCTCCAAAAAGCTTTTTAAAAAAATTCTATGCGTTTAACGTTTAGCTATATTTATGCCATTTAATAATCTTTTTGATTTTTATATTTTAGGTTATTCTATCAAAACTTATGAGTGTCTATATACAAGAACTTCTGAGATATGCTTAAAGCAAGTATAATTTATTTTTTTTGTTTTTTTTTTTCATAGAAAGATTAAAAGTGTAAATGTATTATATTGAACAAAAAATATTAGAATTGAAATAATATTAATTATTTTTTGATAAAAATTTCTATTTTCGGTGTGCTTACAATAGTGTTTTTCCCTTAAAACTCCCTAACTTTTTCGTCTATAACAATTCTTTGAATGGGCATACATGAATTTGATGTCTTTTTTTAATCTCTTCTTAAAAAGTAATTTTATAAAGATTATAAAATATACAAAACATTTTTAAGTAAAAATATTACAATTTATATTACAATTTATTTATATTATTATTTGCTATATAATAGATGGATGTATGTATGTTATAATATGTTTCAATTTATAAAACTACTTTTTATTATTTTTTTCTAGCATAGTCACAGAAAGAGCAATAAATAGCAATAATGAAAAAAAAAACAAAATAAAAAAACATGTAATAAAACATGTTAATTAAATAATAATTTTTCTGGACCGAATATATAATAGATTTACAATTAAACATACATAATATATATATATATATATATATATATACAATATATATTTGTACAATTATATGTATATAAGCAATTGAGGAATTCAGATTTAGATAGTGATTAATATAATTTAATATAATTTTATTAATATAATTTTATATGTATTATAATAACACTTACGTTAACTAACAATTAACACTATTATTAAAAGAAAAGTTGGCATTTAATTAAAGATATTACGGAATCATCAAAAAAAAAAATATATATATATATATTTACACGGTAAAAAGCATTTTGTATTTCTGTTGAAATTTTCTCGTGTAAAAATTTTTGTGTTAAATTTTTAACATACTCCTATGTTAATGTAACATATTATTGTTGCGTTATTTTGACATTTCTGCGGTGAGTTAATATTCACCGTTTCTAAGAGTTAACAATTAATATGTAAATGCACGAATTTTTGATGAAATAAGTTATATGTTAAAATGAATAGATAAGTTGTGTTATTTTTCTCTCTATAACAGTTTCCATGTTAAATCGACATATCTCTTCTGTTATTTATCATAAAACTGTAAGAATAACATTTTCTTTTAAATAAATTTAACATTATAAATATGTTAATTTAACATAAACTTTATTTCCAGATAAAATTTAAGTGTTACACTTTTGTGTTAATTTTTAAACATGTTACTTGTATTATTTATTTACACTTGCCTTCTGTTAAATTAACATTAAAATTAGAGTGGATAAATTGGGACATGTGAAATATGTTAAATTTAACACAAAATTTTTTACTGTGTATGTATCTATGTACATATATAATTCTCCATATTATGATTTACATATTAATAAAAATATGTATATAAAAATCATAATATGGAGAATTATGTATATGTTCTATGAAATGATATATATTGTAATTTGTTATTGTAATCTCTTTTATTTTAAAGTATCTATGAGTATATCATTTTATTGAAGTATTCATATAAGAAAAATATAAATAAATTGGATGACTTAAACTGTATTTTTCATAAATAACTTCGAAAATATTTTACATTAAAAATTTTAAGTCTAAAAGCTAAAGAGTAATATCTTAAAAATATTTAATTTTATAAATAAGAAAATAAAATGTTATTTTAAATACTCTTAATAAAATTGTATATATTATTTAAAATAGTATGCTGCATTTTATCAGTACTTTTTAATATTTTAATATATTTTTATGGTTTTTAGGTATCCAGTTTTTGGATATTTGTTTGAATTTCTATTTTCATTCACATTTTAAATGAATTACTCAATAATTTGAAACAATGTTAAAATTATAACATATAAATAAAGAACAGCCTCTCATAAATACCTATGAGTATAAATTTTTATTTTAAATTTTCAATAAAATTAAGTTTTGAGTTCCAATAAGTTTAACAAATGGAATGGTATGTTGATTTTGGCGCTCTAATAAGTATATTTCAAATATAAATTTATAATATAAATTTCTCTAAAAAAGAATTTTAAAAATTTATTTAAGAGAAATAAAGTGTGATTATTTTATTTTTAAGTTTTTTGTGTATATACGATATGTGTGTATGTGTGTATGTATTAAATATCATTAATTTTGCATGTGTGTGTGTGTGTGTATTATCATCTTTTTTAACTATGCAAGTAATAGAATTATATTCATACTCTAGTGATTGATTTAAAAAAAAAATTTTTATTATATCATATCAATATTAAGACTTTATGTGATGCACAATATATACTGTTATACACAATATTTACTGTTTTTTATCAAGAATGATTATTATAATTTTGTTGAATAAATGATAACAATTTTGCATACAATAATAATATATTTTCGATGAAATAATATATTGAAGGATGTTTCTATTTTTTTATCGAATATTTCTAATTCAAAAATAATTTGCGCTAATTTCATCAAGTAAGTCTAAAAGAGGCGTTAAGCGTCAAGCAGTATTAGCTTCTACAAAAAGTAAGACGAAGAGAGGAAAGAGTGAGATGGGCGTTTCTCTCAAGCAAGTATTCCAAGTTAATTTTATCGAGCCCTAAAGAGTGCATGGAAGGACCAGCGAAGGATAACGTTAGCGGATTTCATCGGACGCTGCTCGAAGCGGATGAAGGACGCCCGCATTCCACGCAGCAACTTGGTATAATACGAAGAATTGGCTGTACGGAAGGAGGAAGCGAGAGATAAAATGAGATGAGAAGAATAGAAAAGAGAGGTGAAGGAAAGTATGTGAGTGTGTATATATATATATATATATATATATATATATATACATATGTGCAAATGTGCATGAATGCAGGTGTGTTGTGTATGCTTGTGTGTAAATGTGTGTATATGTGTGCGCGTACGAAAGAAAGAGAGAGAAGGAGAGAGAGAGAGAGAGAGAGGGAGGGAGAGGGAGAAAGAGAGAGAATAGAGGAAAAATAGAGAGGTGGCAAAAAAGGAAAAGAAAATAAAGTAGAGAGAAAGAGACATGTGATGTTAAAGAAAATAAAAATCAGAACGGAAGAATGAAGGCGAATAAAAGAAAAGGAGACTATAGAAATGAAACAAATATTCGAGTGAAAAAAAGAGAAACGCAAATGCAAGCAATTATTCTAGTAGTCATCTATATCTGTCCTCTTTCTTTTCTTCGTTTACTTTTCCTTCTCCGTCTCTTTTTCTCTATTTTTCGACCTTTTATTTTTTATTCTTCTTCTCTCGCTCAACGATCGTGTGCCGCGTGTTTTCGACGAAAGTAAATCGATCATTTATATGTATATGTATATGTATATATATATATATATATATATATGCATATATATTTATATTTATATAAAAAATATATATATATATATATATATAATTTTCTATTTTTTAATTAGACTTCTGTTCAGTATAAGATCCAGTATCACACTATGAAGTATTTTGTAAGTTGCATATAACACCGTGTGTTCGCACATAACTGACAAGAAAAGAGTCGGCAATGTTCCCTTTCGATTTTAAGAAACTTCGAATATATTGTTTATATCAAAATAATTTGCACATACATAAAAATGTCAAATTTTTAAAAATACTTTCTCTTTCTTCCTTATGTTTTAAAATTTTGAAATTTTTTGAGGATAAAGAAAAAGAATCTCACGCAAAATTCAATTGTGTATAAAATTATTTCTCAAAACATTTTTGAGAAATTAAATATAAATACTCCACATGTATGTTATTCATGTATTTATTTTATTTATTCGATGCCAATTTTTTCTTTGTAATATGAGAATAGTTAAATTCATATGTATATTATATGATTTCAAATTTCAATGTGAAATTAGTAATATTAATAATTTATTATATAATTTGTGTGAATTATAATCAATAATATCAATAAAATAATAATATATTTCATAAATAATATATTATATAAAATTTATCTTTTTATTACATGTATTTATTTGGATATCTTGCAAAATCAATTTCGTTGATTATACAAATAGTTATGCACTGACATGCAAACAATAATTCAATCTTTTGTTTAGTGTTAATGATTGAGAAATAATTAGCTATTATAAAATCGACTCACGAACAGATGACAATTTCAACAATTTCAACGTTCTTAAATGATAAAATTTTAAGTTTTTATATTTAAAAAGTTATTTCTTAGAATAAAAAATGACATAATCTTTTATTATTTAATTTTTTAGCTTTTGTGCTGTAATATCATTATCCTCGAATTTTTAAATACTCTGTGTATGTGTATGTATGTACGCGCGCGCATACGTGCGTGTGTGCATGCTTGCATGCGTGCGAGCGAATGTGTGAGTGTATACATGCATGTGCATGTGTATGTATGCGTATAGGGTATTTCAGAGACACAAATTTCAAAGATATCAAATAGTTATTTATATATTATTATATTATATATAATCTCTCTCTCTCCCCCCTTCTCTCTTTCTCTCTCTCTCTCTCTCTATGATTTACATTTGTATATGAATATATTTATATATATATTATATATATGTAAATATATATGTACATATATTTAAATAAAATACATAATCATATTGCTTTGTTATATGAAATAATTTTAATATTAAAACATAATAATAAAGGAATTATATTTTACACGTTTTTAATGTATTTAATGTATTTTGATATAACTATCTTATAGAAGAAGTTTAATCAATAATTTTAAAATTTTATTATACACCTTATCTATCCAAAGAGTATTTATTCTTTAGAAAATCTCAGGAAATCTGCAATATTTAGATTTTTTTTTATTTTGGAAAATCTCATGGAAGTTTATTGCTTAAGGAATTATTTTAAAAATTGTTTCTTTAATAATAATTCTATTCTTATATTGCAAACAGTCGGCAATCTGGTCAAGGTAATAATCAGTACAGTGATGCAGCAATCTACATATATACACATATATGTACGCTGCATCTATATGTGATAATGTTATAAATTAAACTTAAAAAAATGTCAAATTCATACATCTGTTAAAAAGATTGTTGTACAAAAAATATTACTTTGATGCATATTTTATCAATTAAATCTTTATTACCTTGACCAGATTGCCGACTGTTTGCAATATAAGAACAGAATTATTATTAAAGAGACAATTTTGTAAATAATTCCTTAAGCAATAAAATTCCATAAGATTTTTCAAAATAAAAAAAAAAATCTAAATATTGCAGATTTCCTATTGAGATTTTCTAAAGAGTAAATACTCTTTGTGTAGAAAAGGTGTATAATAATATTTCAAAATTATTACCAAAGAGACTATTTTTTAAATAATTTCTATAGCAATAAAATTCCATGAGATTTTCCAAGAGAAAAAATCCAAGAATTCCAGATTTTTTAGGATTTTCTAGAGAGTAAATTTTTGTACAGAAAAAATGTAATAATATTTTTAAAAATGTATAAAAAATAATATATATAGTATGTCTGCTTTAAGTGGATACACTTAATTATTTCGTAGAAAATTAAAGATACAAAAAAATTGTTCAAACAAAAGTTGTTTGGTTACAAAGAGGACAATATGGTGCAATTGTTTTTTTTTTGTAAGTGGAGGTATAGAGCATATCTCAAGGTCATTTGAGATAAGTCTTTTTTTGTCCATGTTTATTATTTATAAAAGAACGAAATAAAATTATATAAATTTATACAATCATATCATATTTTTTAATATGAGATATTTTTATCGGACAAGATAATTTTTTTTATTCTTTAGTTTTTTCATTGCATTAATACACACATAAGAATTATTGCTTGCATAAAAAACGATTTATTAATCAATAAACTTAAATTTTAATTTTATACGTTATTTAATAAACAGTATATCTGATTTAAGTAGATACGCTTAATTATTTTCTAGATAATTAAAGATACAATTGTTCAAACAGTTGTTTGGTTACAAAGAGGACAATTGTTTTTTCTTGTGAGTGGAGGTATAGAGCATATCCTAAGATCATCTGAATTTTTTTTAATGCTGAATTTTTTTATTTATAGTATAATAGCGGTTGTCAAAACGAGTACAATGACCTATAATTAAAAGTCACTTGAGGAGACATGCAAGGTCATAAAATAACAAAACTTGTTCACATTTTTTATTTTTCAATGCATATATTTAGTCTTCAACATGTCCTCCGTCATTAAGAATGCAATTTTACAACTTTCTTAAAATATTATGTATAATTAAGAATATGCAACATGCATTGATAAGTAAACAATATCCGACAAGCAAGGACAGAGTGTAAATATTATGTTGCAATAGTATAATTTTCCGATTTTTCTGCTTGCGATTGTATTCCTTGAGAGACATCCAATTCAATCAAAATCGACAGTATCGGCGATACAGAAAATCATTCTTAATAACAGAAGACATGCTGAAAGAGAGATTAAATACAAAATATACTAAAATGTTCTTGTTATACTTGACTAAATATACGCATTGAAAAATAAAGAGTGTGAACAAGTTTTTTAATTTATAATCTTGTATGATCTCAACTGACTTTTAATAGGTCATTGTACTCATCTTGACAACCGCTATTATACTATAAATAAAAAATCCAGCATTTAAAAAATTCAGATAACTTTGAAATGTGCTCTATACCTCCATTTACAAAAAAAAAACAATTTGCATATTGTGTGCCCTTTGTAACCAAGCAACTTTTGTATGAACAATTTTTTTGTATCTTTAATTTTCTACGAAATAATTAGCGTATCCACTTAAATCAGACATACTGTATATTAAATAATGTCTAAAATTAAAATTTAACCCATACAGCACAGAAACTTTTCAGAATTATCTCAAAAATATTTCATGTAATACATTGAAACATGTCATACATATTGTAAAATGTTTCTGTAACAACTTTGAGACAGCTCATAGGAATAGCAAAGACAGGAATAGCAAAATATCCGCGATTCTTGCACTTGAAACCTTATAGAAAGGTTGCTGAAAGGTTAAAATAATAAATCGGCAATCTTTATGAAATATTCCCAAAAAGTTACTGAATTGATTGAAACCTTTTTGAAGTATTGCTGAAAACTAATTAAAATAATTTTGAAAGTTTTTTGTAATATTGCAAACATATTACAAAACTCTTACTGAAATAAATTTAAAATATTTTAAAAATAATATTTAAATTTATTATATTCATTGTGCAAATATTAAAAAAATTACAATAAAAATTATATACAAAATATAATACCTAATAAATTGAAAGGAATTAGGCTCATTGTAAAACAACACGACAAAAGGCCTCACACAAGATGGCATACCAACTATTTTTGAGAATTCTATAAAATCCCTTTACCCCTGGAGAGACGTGACAGAAAATCGATTCAGCGATTTCGCCCCGTTATTTTTCTCGTCTACGTCTCTCCAGGGGGTAAAGGGGTTTTATAGAATTCTCAAAATGAGAATCTATACTTGGAAATGCACCAAGATATATGCCCTCGTTCTGTTAAATTTTCGGTATAATGAAGAATTTTAGGCATTACCATCCCGCCTAATCGCTTCGTCGTGTTGTTATAATACCTAATGTTTTATATTTTTATTTAGTATTTGCAATGTAATTAATATATATAATATGTACAATAAATGTAAACATGATTTCTGAAATATGTTTAATGAAAAGAATGCATATAATAGCTAAATCTAACCATATTCATATATTTTCTCTATTTATTTCTCTAGAAAGTGTAATGTTGATTATTTTGATAAAAAAAATTATGCGACAAAAAGTTATCTTAATATTTTCCTTTTTTCTTCCAAGTAATGTTATTGAAAAGAAATGATTATATAGATATATAATTCTCATTGCGATCAATACTTGTTTTTGGAAGAAAAGAAACAATATGCATAAGATATTTCTTTGTTGCAGTTTTTTATGAACTGATTAGCTTCACATTAAAAGGTCAGATCTCTAGGTATATATACATCAATTGATATAAGAATTGTAAATATATATAATTTGTTCTTATAACAAAGTATTTTAATTTTAGGATATAGAAGAAATATATATAATAAGCAATAAACAATACATTTTTATAATTTTTATCATATTTTTATTTGAATAGTATATTGTAATATTTTAATATTATAGTTTAATAACTATAAGTTATATATGTATATAAAATAAAAGTTATTTATTGTTCTAATAACTCAGTTCCAACAATTATTAAGTAAACTATAAACTTTCTAATTAAGTGAAAACTAAACTTTTTAATAATTATATTAATTCAAACTTTCTTCTCAAACACAAAATAAATTTTTTCCTAAATTAACTTTCTTCAATACAAAATAAACTTTTTTCCAAATTAAACAAATAGTCTTTTACTATATAAAATAAACATTATATTATACAAAATAACATTTGAATTTCTATTTATATAATATTATTAGTTGTTCAGGTAACACAACTTTTAATAAACTTTTTTCTAAATTAAAAAACAGAGTTAAAAACAAAACATTTATTCCGATATTTGTTTTTTTTGTTTTCGTTGTAATCGTTCCCTGAATAAATATAACAATTAATTAGTACTTGAATATGTAAAATAAACAATCTCACTTCTCATTAATATTTACTTACTCATCTCTGTCATGTCGTAATTTACCTTGGATGAACCATTTAGAAATGACTTCGATAATTTGTTTGTCATCCGTTTCAAACTTTGCATGGACACATTCTAAATAAACAAGGAAATTTATTTTATTAATATTGAGATTACCATGTTCAAAATTATATTATTGAAAATATTGATGTACTTACAATATACAATATAATTAAATAATTGTTTTATTTATTTTAAAAATGAAAAACTAATAGTTTAAATATTAACTTATGCATTTGATTAACAATAAATGAAAGGCTCTTTCTTCATACTTTTCCCATTCCAGCAATATAGCGTTGAAAGATAATTACTAATAAAATTTTTGAGAATAACAATTATCATGTCATGATACATTTTTCCACCTAACTGTCTTATAAAATTAACTTGCATATAAATTAAAAATAATAGCTACATTATTAATTATATTAAATTTTAAACAAAATAATTGTCTGGATTTTAATGAAAAAAAGAATAAAATTAATTGATGTAATAAATTAAAAGTATCAACGTATATTTAAAATTATATAATACGAAGACTTTTTGATATTGCATACGTCATTTTCGAGACTAACAATAAAAAGAACTAATATAATAAATTAATAATTAAACTTATAATTAATAATTTATAACAAATTTATTAAAAGTAGATAGTGTAATTAATAGTAAATAGTCAAGTATAGTATATGATTTTTCAGAATTATATTCTGTTTCAGTGTAGAATCTATTTTACTTAAAAACATACTTCTAAAAATGAACAAGTTCAAAAAAATAACAATAAATATGTTTAAATATTAATTTCTAAATTGACGAATTTTAATTTTAATTAATTTCCTTGATGAAAAACTGCATATTTTAACATAATATATTTAATATAATACAGTTTCTATTTAATATATTTAACATAATACAGTTTCTACAAAGATTAAAAGATTTCATTAAAAAATTCGTAAAAAGCGATTTTTAAGTTTATAAAAAGCGATTTTCAAGAAGATTCTGAAGAATCACTTTATTTGACTAACATTTCTTGTAATACTTTCAACAAAATTATATAATTAGTTCTTCGTATTCTTAGTCAATTTCAAAATAGTTACGTATATATTAACCAAAACATCATGTTTTTATTTTGTGTAATCTGAAATATTCGTTGACTTATATTATGAAGTGTGAACAGATTAATAAATTTTCTTCGTGATTTATGATCTTACCGTTTTTTTGAAGAAATTAATGTTTTGGAGTTGAAACTCTAAATTTTTCACATCATCAATGATAGTCAAAGACAAGCTTATAAAGTCATTCAAATCCACATATTCATTTTTTGTCATTTATACTCTGTAGCCTTTTTTCAAGTATGATTAACCTTCCATCAATGCGCTCTAATTTAGAATCTATTTTATTGCATTTATATATATATATATATATACGCAATATTTCTTTCTTAAACTCTAAAATTATATTAATTATATTAATACAAATTAAAATTAATCCATACAATAAAATATAAAAATGACAATTTTGTATTATTAATGATAAGGTTTTTTTTATGTATATACCTATATCATTTGAAATTGTCGAATTAGAAATGTCGAAATTCAATGTCCTTTCAGTAAGCTTTTTCCTCAACAAATTCTGTATTATCAGAACAAATCACAGCAGTATTAAATGACGAAGATGATAACGAAACAGAGTTACAATTTTCTTTCTGTTGACGACTTACTTTTGGCAATATCGAATGTGTTCTATTTAGATTTTTTTCTTGGAGATAATGAGAAGATTTTTTCACAGAGAATGAAGCTGGCTTTTTTGGCGGTGGAGGTAACATACAGCGTAAATCTTCTTCATATTCGTTATCAAAATCGATTTTTTTGGCCCTATTTTGGCGATTTTGTTTATTATTTTCGGCATCAGATGAATTGTCAAATATCTTTTCTGCCAGCTTTACTTTGGAAATTCCATTCTCGTATGAATCTTAAGCATTAAAGAAGTAATAAAATGTATGTAATAAACTTTCACATAGCTGAATATATTAATATATATTATATCAATACACAAATACAGTCACATTGTAATAATACGAATTGAATCTTAACATGCAATAAAAGTAATTGATATAATTAAATTAAAACTAATTGACATAATCTTAATTTAATAATTACAAACTACATTTTAATATATATTTTAAGTTTTTTCATAATTTTTACATACAATATACAAAACTTATTATAGACATCGCAAAAAAATTGATTTTTGTTACGTTAATATATATTTGAAAGTCATTTATTCACTTACTTGCCGTTGCAAAAATGCGGATTACTTTGATGGTGTTCCAATTTTCGGCGTCTACTTCCTCACACTCAGAAATTGCTTTGTGAAATAATTTATTACTTTTATACGGTGGCCAAAAACATTCGGATTTGCCGATCAACCACGTGCACTAAATGTAGCCCGTTTTCAAATTCAACGACGGAAAATCGAGGCATTTCCACTTTGTATTGCACTTTGTATTGATAAAAAAATCGATGATAACATTGACTATAATTGCATGGTAAAAAAATTATAGTTAGGATACTCATTTTTATAGTAAATTTTACTATAATACTTGTAATATAAACTATATACGCATGATATCGAGAAACAATAAAACTTTTTACTATAATTTATAATAATTTTAAATATCATATAAGTAAAAAATAAAAGAAAGGAATGTTACATATAATTTTACTATAGTTATTGTAACATTAATAATGGTAAATATTACTATATTATTATCTTTCATTTAGATATTAATATAGTAGTAATAACTGAAAAAAGTTATAATAACAACTATATCTAAATAATACGTGGAACCTGATGAATAGCACATTTAACAACATAAAACTTATTACTTGGAATAATTGTATGTGGCACATGTTTCTTCGCTTGCCGATACGCGGCGCACTACTCTTAATTCTTCTCGTATTCAATATTTAACAGGAAATGTATATAAAGAACTAGTATTGAATACATAAGATCTAAAGTATATATTTTTCCTCTTAGCAGTAGTGCGAGAAAAAGGATGCTACTCACACGCAGATTCTCGGATTGTATGCATGTGAGCATCTTTTTTCTGACACATCACTGTTTATCAGTTTAATTTCAAACAAACTGAATTTTAAAAAAATATATTTTAAACGGAAAATTATAGATGGAAAAAATTTTTAAACGATTTGGTGCTGCGTATATTAAAAATCTAATATACGTAATGTATTACAGATTTTCAGTATTGATAGTGAATTTCGGAACACTATGTATACTATAATCATATGGGTACATGAAATAGATATTATGATTTTACGAACTATATTTTCATGTTATATCAACTATATTTTTTATAGTGCACTATTATATATGCTTGGCGCCTTAAGATACTATAAATTATGTGTTATTATATAGTGAAATTATGGTAATTTCAACTATAATTTTTTATCAGTGTGATAATACTATACATATAATAATAAATAATAATAATGAAAAATAAAAAATAATTTAAAAAAATATTTTTTGAAGGAAAAAACTCTCGATTTCTATCAATAAAAGTGCAACATTTAATTATTAACAAAATATAAAAAAGTTAAATAAAAAAATATTTAAAATAAAAAAATAAGCTCTTAGAAAAGTTAGAAATAATATCTTTACTTAAATATTGATATAATTAATTACAAATTTTTAAATATTAAATTAAAGAAATATACATGTCAACAAACACTAATTATTAAGTATTAAGTATAAGAAATTACACAAATAAGTTTATTTGAAGTAATATTTATTTTAATTTTGGCTACGCAAAAGATTCACAATACTTCATTCTGATATTCACTGTCTGTTGAAACTAGAAATTCGAACTAAATTATTTATTGTTTGAGATAGAATGTTCTGATAGAATAGCACAAAACAAATAAAAAGTTATATACCATGAAAATACATAGACAAATTATTTATTTCATTATTCTCTTCTTCTAAGTATGCACGATTGGGAAAACAACGAATTCATTGTGAGTATGTGGGTATTGTGGCATTCTCCACATTTTACTCTGAATTTTATCATACGGCCACAGGCATACTGCAGTGTCTTCACGCATAATTTGCACACCCAATTCTTCTGCACAAGGATATGTGGGATTTGAATACAAATTTCCGACTACTTTCAGCTTCTTACCAATTATAAATTTTCTATTGTCATTACATTTAACAAAATTTAAAACTGACAGTTCCGTTTTCAAGTAAAATACAATTATTATTTAAGCTATTTGCATGGATTGTATATGTTTTCGTGCATAATATTTTGTATTGATAAGAAACGTTACATTCTTCATTTAACGGTCCATTTGAGTGAAGTTTTTGAAAATATATTTGGTGACTATTTTCCCATTTGTTAATAAGCGATAAGTTACAGTTGTTGATTTCAGCATATCTTCTTGATAATTGTTGAAGAAATTTCTCATACTTTCGAAGCATTTTTTTATATTTGACATATAATTTTCAAATTTGAAAGCACTAAATTCGTCGAGAGATCGGTACTTCTGCATATCAGAACAAATGTGTAACAAATTATGGAAATTGTAAGATATAAATGTAGCCCCGTAAATTTTTTTAAAACATTTAAAAAAATATTCTAATAACATTTGAGCTCACATAATATTATTATAATCATTTGAAAGAGTAGGACTAACAAGAATTGTTATGGCAATGTGTAGAGTTATAAAATTTAACGATCTTCTCTTAATATGCCTTTTAATACAACAGGACCTGTATAATGAATAAATTGGCGTAATTCCGTTGCCTTCCACATTTTTTATATCTTTTAACGATCGAGGGCGTCGAACAAAATCATTCGGTACACTTCTTTGTAAATTTAATAAACATCCGGAAATCTGATTGATTAATTGTTGAGATAATTTTACAGTACGAGGGCCTTGAATCCAAATTAATATTAATTTTTTTACAACTCCTAAACATATTAAATACATATCTAATACTACGCTAGAAACTCCAAAATTAGGAATTTCTTTTAAAATTGTGTCTCCAGTTTAATAATCATCGTATTTATTATCAGCAAAATTTTGATCAGTTCGTAAATTATCAATTATTTTCGTCGTTGGAAAACATAACTGTCCAATGTATTCACCTTTAACAGTGCATCGTGTGCAGCTATTATAACCACAATGATTTTTTTTATCTAAAACGAAAGCTTTTGCCGGGGCATCACAAATCAAGCCATGTAAATTAATTTTTACTTTAATTTGGTATAAAATAAACCATTATTTATTATTAAAACCATTATTTATTATTAAAATCATTTCATCGACAAAATATCGTAAAAACTCATTATTATTGTGTGGTTTAGTTTTACTATAATATACACCGACAATAAAAACTGACTTTAAAATTGTGTTTGAACACAAAATAGGCCATAAAGCGGAATTATTTGATTTGAAAATCCGTAAACCGTCTATATTTATAAAAATATCAAGATTAATAGTAATTTGACCTTTAATTTTAATGTATTCATCTAACATACGCGTTAAAGCGTTTTTTAAGCCAAAATGGCAATATTGTCCAGATCCCATTTCGACAATTGCAGTATGCCTTGGCGTTTTCAATAAAGTTCGAGGATCTTTTGGAAATGGATGGCTTGTGTATTTTCGTAATATAGCCAAAAGTGCCAACAGTGCAACATGACAAATATTGAATATAATAGCCCAAGAAACTATAGTCTGAATAAATTGATTATCTTCAGAAGTTCCAATTTTATCGACAAGTTCATTTCCCATATTATAATCTGTTTTTTCTTCATCTAACTCTGTACTTGTATCATCATCTGTATTTGTCAACAATATCACTCTCTATCGGTTCTTCATTCGATTCCAAATCATTTACTGTATTACTATTGATTAGATCATCATATACACATTCTTCAAATTCTTTCATCAACTCTAACAAGGGGAGGTCGCGGTTGACTCTTCACCGATTTTGATCTCCTTTGGAATCTACATCGAAAAAAAGTTGAGAGGTGTTCGAGCTTTTTGTCCAATGCGCCTTGTAAAAAAAATTTTTTTTTTTCTCGAAGTTTAGAGAAATTGCCAGATTTGTTATCAGGCCTAAAGAAAGGCCTAATAACAAACCTGGCAATTTCTCTAAACTTCGAGAAAAAAAAATTTTTTTTACAAAAGGCGCATTGGACGAAAAACTCGAACACGGATCAACTTTTTTCCGATGTAGATTCACCACACCAAAGGAGATAAAAATCAATGAAGAGTCAACCGCGACCTCCCCTTGTAAGTTATTAATTGTGTAACGATGGGATAATTCATCGTCCCTCGATTCAAAGTTTTTATTGATATTTGAAAAATTTGAAATATTTAATAAATCAGAAGCAGTTTTATTTACAATAATTCTATGAATATGTCTTTCAGAAAGAGAAAAATATTTTTTACGTTTCCTATCCATTAAAACAGTGAAGCAGAAATTATATACACGTTTTTGGGCAAAATTATAAATATTTTACAATTAAAGTATAAAGTAATATTATTAAATTATTTCAACTTTCTTAAATTTATTTTCAGAAACTATTCTAACTAAGAAGCAATATATTTATTGAATCACACACCATAATATATTAAGTGATCTGTGTATGCTATAAAATTGTGATATAAAAATGGAATGATATAATGTAAATATGTAAATGAAAGTAAAAGAAAAAGATACAATCCAGAGAAATAAGAAAAATAAAATATCAGATCTTAGGAATAAAATATCAGATCTTAGGAATAAAAAACAGATAAGTAATTTAAAAGTATATATACAATTTAAAAGTATATATACAAATAGCACTGTAAATTCACTTTGTGAATAAATTATGAATAAATAAAATATTTTGTAATTCTTGCAGTATCTATATGCTAGCATTTGCAATAAAAAATGAGAAAAAAAGATATATATACCGTAAAAGTAAAATATATACTAGAAAATAAATACCAGAAAGTAAATGGAAGATGAAAAACTATTTATAATAAGAATATACAATGATACGTAAAACTTTCAAGCAGGTGAAATGGCATCAGATTCTAAAACCCTGTTAAAAAAAAACATTTTATTTTTATTGTATCAACGTACTTGTGTATTTATTATAACTGCTCGAACATTATAATTTGTTACGGTTTTTTTTAAATGTAGAGAATTATGAATAAAGAATAAAAGATTATTAATCTGCAATACATTTAACCTCAAAATTTTAGAGAACAAAAATTAAAATTACTGACAAACTCATTTATTGAAACTAATAACTATAACTTATTAACAAACATATTTATTAAAATAAAAGTAGTTTAAATAATGACATAAAATAAGTAAAAAAGCATGCACTGGTTAAAAGTATCCAAAAATACGTGTGTTAATGCGATTATAACCTCTTTTTCTCGATACTTAGAAATAAAATCATAAAAGTAATACCTTGAAAATAAACGTCCGATTTCTTATTTTATTAAATGAATGAATATTAATATATAATATTATTCCTTTATAAAATATTTCCTTTTGGAACCAATAAACAGTGCTATTTATAGCAGTCCAAGAGTCTACGATCTAGCAAGCGTGCTCATTCTGTTCTTCGTTGCCTTCGTGCGAGAGACCTAAAAAAGCGGGAAACAACCTGATTGGTTGTTTCTATAAGAAACGATATATTATTAGGTATATATATAAATTATAATGTACATATGCAGATATAAATAAAAGATAATATATAAATTTTCATAATACATATCGCCAACTATTTTCGTTGATTTGTCATATAATATATGTATATACATTTATATAAAATCACTATTAAAAAATCACCTCACAATTTCCAAAATTATTTAATGCGAAAGCTTTTTGCAACATTCAATTAATTTTTCAAATTTATTACATGTGATAGATTTCAGAAACATTTCTATTGCATCATTTCATGTGACATATTGTAGAATTCTTTCAGAAATGTTGCACATGAAATGTGAAACATTGAAATGATTTTGAAATATTTCTAAAAGTTTTCTGTAACAATTTGTGCTGTATGGGAAGTTTATTGATTAATAAATCGTTTTTTGATTAATAAATCGTTTTAGTCAAATGCAAGCAATAATTCTCATATGTGTATTAATGCAATGAAAAAACTAAAAAATAAAAAAAATTATTTTGTCAGATAAAAATATCTCATATGAAAAAATATGATTGTATAAATTTATATAATTTTATTTCATTCTTTTAAACAATAAACATGTAGACACATAAGGTAAAACACACACACACACACACACATATATATATATATATATATATATATTTATATATATATATGCTTATATTTTCAGTTATCTGACTCAGCTGAGAAATATTTTAATGAGATTATAATGTGAATATAATGACAAACTTCCAAACTACGTATAGGAACTCAGTTTTGCCTTGACCACGCATCATGATTATGCATTTAATCCGTCGGCCTTTTTCTAAAGTTTAAATCAATCTTTCAAGAAGCTAGTATAAACGAAAAACAATGATGAGTTAAACAATTATATCCCTGAATATTAGATGTATCTAAGAATGCTGGAGGAACGTTATGTTTAGATTCTCTTTCTCTTTTCTTTTCTTTTTCGAAAATTACTATAAAAATTATAATTATTTGCTGTGACACCAACACATACAGTTTAGTTTTATATAAACTTTTTGTAAAGACCTTGGCTAGTTTTTGTATGATGAGATGTCCTTAGCGATATCAAGCTGTTTTTCACACACAATGTACTTCATCGTCCAACATTAAATTATTCAACATACTAGTTTCTGAAATCATGTAATTCCGGAATTATGACCTCAAGTTCCAAAATAAAAAAGAATATTTTTCTTCTTAAGATGAGAAAAACTGTGACTTTGAAAAGAATGTAGGATAGCTTAGCAGGATTTAAACAATTATGATTTGATTTGATTCCGACACCTATTGGATTCAAAAAAATATTTATTTTTCATATATTTTATTTTTCGTGTAATTTCTGTAACATCCTGTATATCGTCATCATATTTTGCACGCAACATTATTATTATCCATGTATAATACATATTTTACTTCAGATTCTGACAATACAACATGGTTAAAGGCAAAAATTATACAAAAATCTTCTTTTTGAAAAAAAGCTTAATTAATCATCATTGTTTACATTGACCATCAGAACCGAGAGATGTGTCACTGTCGCAATACATGTATATTTTCTCTTACGCATTACTTCCCATTACGTCATATTTCGTAATATTCGTATTACTGTACTTTGACAAGTATTTACAATACAGTTTTTCCATAACAAAAATAATAATCCAGACAAGAAGACGTCTCAAAAAATAATAAAATAATTAAAAAACATTTTTGAAAAAAAGAAATATTCCCGACTGTTACCAACAATAGTACAACATTTAAATTATTATAAAAAACTTAATAAATAAAAAAATGAAAATTAAAATAGTCCAATGATAAATAATAAATTAGAAAGTACATATAAAATAGTAGATATAAAAAAGAACATAATAAGTAATAAAATAAAAAGTAAAAAGTTTAATAAAAAACAACAAACAAAAATCTAAAATAAAAAATAATTAAATGAATAAAAAAACTAAAAAAACGAAATGTAAATAAAATAAAACAAAATTATGTAATAAAAAAAAATATTTCACAAATATTTAATAATAAAAATATAAGCTTAGAAAAGTTTGAAACAATATCTATTTGTGAATATTAATACAATTAACTTCAAACTATTATTAAATACTACATTTAAAAAATTATACACATATATGAGAAGTAATTATTATTATTATTTTTATTCCCGACTATTGTCAATCAAACATCTTTTTATTAATTATTATATTATTTATTTATATTATTATTTATATTATTATTATTGTGCTATTATTATATTTTTTTTATATTTAATTAGGAAGAATACACATATACGATACATATCAATTTATGTATATTTGAATGTATATTAAAATAAATTTTTACACATATAAATGTACATATATATATACATACATACACAGTAAAAAATTTTGTGTTAAATTTAACATATTTCACATGTCCCAATTTATCCACTCTAATTTTAATGTTAATTTAACAGAAGGCATGTATGTAAATAAATAACACAAGTAATATGTTTAAAAATTGACACAAAAGTGTAACAGTTAAATTTTATTTGGAAATAAAAGTTTATGTTAAATTAACATATTTATAATGTTAAATTTATTTAAAAGAGAGAGTTATTCTTACATTTTTATAACAGAAGAGATAAATAACAGAAGAGATATGTCGATTTAACATAAGGAAACTGTTATAGAGAGAAAAATAACAACTTATCTGTTCATTTTAACATATAACTTATTTCATCAAAAATTCGTGAATATACATATTAATTGTGTTATTTTAATTCTTAGAAACGGTGAATATTAACTCAACGCAGAAATGTCAAAATAACACAACGATAATATGTTACATTAACATAAGAGTATGTTAAAAATTTAACACAATTTTTACACGAGAAAATTTCAACAGAAATACAAAATGTTTTTTACCGTGTATATATATATATATATATATATATATATTAAATATAAAAAAATAAATAATAATAGCACAATAATAATAATATAAATAATAAAATAAATAAATAATATAATAATTAATAAAAAGATGTTAGATTGACAATAGCCGGGAGTAACAACGGTAACATAATGTGAGTAAAAATAATTTTCTGTACAGCTATATAATTATGATTATATGATATTTTGTAAATAATTAATAAGAGTAAATATTAAGGTTGCGCAACAATATAACATAATGTAAGAGTGAATATTAAAGCTGTGCAGTAACATAACATAATGTAAGTGTGAATATTAGGGCTGTGTAGCAACATAATATAATATAAAAATGAATAATCTTCTGCGAGTCAGATAATTATGATTAAATAGTATTTTTGCAATCATATAAAAGTTTATATATTTGCTACAATTAGTCAAGAATGATCACAGAAATATTATATAATCATAATTATATGTCTACACAGAAGATTATATTCTCTCATATTATATTATATCACATTATTTATTATTATAACTATCCTGTAAATAAAAATAATTATTATTAATAAATAATACAACAATAATATAACATAAAGTGAGAAAGAATCTTCTGCATAGTTACACAATTATGATTATATAGTATTTTTGCAATCATAGAAGTTTATATATTTGTTGCGTAGCTAAGAATGATTGTAGAAATATTATATAATCATAATTATATGGCTATGCAGAAGATTATTTACTCTCACATTATGTTATATTATTTATGTAAAAGTTTATATATTTGCAGCATAGTCCTAATAATAAATAATACAACAATAATATAACATAATGTGAGAGAGAATTTAATCTTCTGCGTAACCACATATATAATATTATATAGTATTACATACATAATTGATTATATAGTATTTCTATAATCATAGATTTATATACAAAGTGAGTTTTAATGCTTGTGTCAATCTTTTTATCACGCGGGAGATTACCTGCATAATAAGTTGATCGGCATAATAATTGATATAAATGTCAATTATTTGGATCGATCGTATCTAAGGTCCGAATATAATGTGTACAATTAAAACAAATTAATAGCTGAAATTATGTAATATGGATTTATTAATATTATTATTATTAAAGTTACATGTTTATTATTATTATTACTATTATACATGTTATATTCGGGCCTTCGATATGGTCGATTCAAATAATTGACATTTATGTTACCCGATTAATTTATTATGCAGACGTGTATGTCAATTACGAAGCGCCAGGCGCCAGCGCCTCCATCTAGTGTCGACAGCGGCAGTCATACGCCAAATTATGTACGCCATATTGTTTGATGACGACGTGAACGTTTCTTACCAGGTGTATGCAAGTTTTTTCCGGTTTTTTTGGTAAAAAAAAACACGTAATTTTCAAGGGAAAATAATTTTTTTTTATTCAAAATATTGGCCATCGGCTTCTACACATTTCGCCCATCTTTCAGGTAATTTATGAATACCATGAAAACTGCTTGTCTTTTGCGGCAAACCATTCGTCGAGCCATTTTCCAACTTCCTCGAAATCGCTGAAGTGTTGCTCTGCGAGCGCGTGCCCCATTGATGCGAAGAGGTGATAGTCAGATGGCGCCAGGTCTGGGGAATACGGCGGGTGCGGAAGGATGTCCCATCCAAGCGATTTCAAGGTGTCTTTCACTAGTTTTGCTGTGTGAGACGGCGCATTGTCGTGTAACAAAATCACTTTGCCATGTCTTCTGGCCCATTCCGGTCGTCTTTCGATTAATGCGTGGTTTAAATTAATCATTTGTTGGCGATAGCGTTGTGTATTAACGGTTTCGCCGGGCTTCAAGAGTTCATAATACACAATACCGCTCTGGTTCCACCAGACACAGAGCATGGTCTTCTTGTTGAAGCGATTTGGCCTTGGTGTTGAAAGACCGGCTTTGCCATTTGAAAGCCACGATTTTTTCCGCTTCGGATTTTCAAAATAAATCCATTTTTCGTCACCCATCACAATTCGATACAAAAATGATTTCCTTTCGTGGCGTTGAAGCAGTATTTCACAAGTGACTTTGCGATTTTCCATTTGACGTTCATTCAAATCGTGTGGGACCCATTTACCGAGTTTATTGATCTTCCCCATTGCTCGTAAACGTCTGCTGATTGTTTCTTGTGACACATGTAATGCTTCTGCTAATTGCCGTTGAGTTTGAGTTGGGTCATCATCCAATAACTCCTGCAATTGCTCGTCTTCGCATTTTTATGGTCTACCAGAGCGCTCACTGTCTTTCACATTGAAATCACCACTTTTAAATTGTCGAAACCATGTCTCACATATTCTAATTGATGGAGCGTGTTCAGTATATGTTTCCAGCAAACGATGACTTTCAACAGCCTTTTTCTTTTGATTAAATAAGAAAAGCAATGCGTGCCGCAAATATTCTTTTTCAGACACAAAACTCGACATGATCACTGAACGGTAAAACAAAAACGCTAGTTTTTGGCGGACTCAACTTGTGTATGTTTGTAGTTTAAATGTCAGACGAACAAAATGACGTATGTGTCAAATTAATACGCTGCGTACTTTTCGCTGGTGCCATCTCTTAGTTAAACCGGAAAAAACTTATGCATACCCTAATCGTATTTTCACGATTTTAGAATTATATATCGCGATATTTCCATTTCTACAGCTCGTAGAGTAAAAATAAAGACACTTTTACTATATAATTCGAACATAAGCTATCGATTAAGCCTAATAAGAGCTTGATCCATTCAGCGGTTATCGTAATATAATAATATGAAATAATCTGAACTGGTCTCAATTTCCCGTCTCGTGTAAAGAGGCGCACGTCTTGCTAGAGAGATGAACTCAACGCAAGACACTATCGTATCTCTTGATATAGAATCTAAATTGCATTCAGCAATCCAGACAAAATTACAAAATGAATACATTAAAAATTTCAAAATGACATTGAAAAATGTTCTATATCAGAAACAATTGTTTAATAAAAAACATGAAAAGTGGCTGCAACGCAATTTTGAAGTGAAGTTAACCGAATGTGAAAAGAAACGGGGAAGACCATCAAGTAGTGATTTTCTGAATTTTTCAATTTTTACAAAAAGAAGAAAATTAATCGAAATTAAAAATAAATATTCTGAATTAGAGATTGAAATTTTTTTACGTATACTACGAACAACTGGTAGAAAAAAATTGTCTAATATAATAAGCAAGCTATTGGTCAGAAAATACTACTGACAGTGAGCAAAGTGACTTATCTATTGTACCATAAACTGCTGATGAAGCTGTAGCTTTGATAGAGGATGTGAAACTTACAAAATATCAATACAAGCACATTCGAACGGAAGCTGCACAAAAAATTGCAAATATTTATCCAGAAATAGATAAAAGGTTAATTGCAAGATTCAGCGTTATTCTACAAGTATTAGCTTGTGGAAGGCCAGTGGACACGTCTAAATTCAAAGCATTTGCTCTTGAAGCTGCACAATTGTACGTGAGTCTTTATCCATGGTATTACAGCCTGTTACAGTACATAAAATACTTATACATGGCTGATGTTATTCAATATTTTCATCTTGCGATTGGACAGTTATCGGAGGAAGCTGCAGAAACTCAGAATAAAGATTTTAAATGTTTTCATCTTTATAATACAAGAAAATGTTCTCGTTTATTAACAAACGAATATATTATGCATAAATTACTAATTTCTTCAGATCCATTTATAACTTTTCTTAAAAAATGGTCGACAAAAAAATAAAGACTATTGATCCGAAAATTTATTAAAAGAATAATAATTAGAATAGTAATATAATATCTGTGACTGTAATAACTTATATTTAAAAATGTTAACTTTTCCTGTGTAGCGACAAATAAAAAAATACAAAATATAAAACAAAAAATACTAATTATATATTAGTAAAATAATAATTATTAAAGTAGTCAAATCTTAATTCTAACATCAGATTCATATTCAGTGACCCGAAAACTCTTATGTAAGATAACTTAGTGTAAAAGTAACTTTAATTCTTCTAATTCAACTTTTAATTAACAATAATTTCTAGATTGTTCTTAATATTACACATTTCAGGAAGTCTTTTTTAAAAATTGAATTCCACAGCCTTTTTGAAAATTTATTTGCAATTAATTTAAAAAAAAATTCGTTTCGATCGATTAAGAATTACGATTTGTAGCGATTTTTGAACAGTAACGTTTCATTTGTCCCCACTATGCGCCGATTGATCGTTGTTATTGACTCTCCAGTGTTTCGTGGTTCAACTGTTCTCGTCCTTGCTTTTCGTCACATCCAAAGGAAGCTCGCGATCGTAAAATGTTGCGATGGATTCAAATTCTCCCAATTTCTTATCCAGGATCCGGCACGAAGGACCAAAATGTATAGTTTCTTGCATGTAAATCCTGGATGATTCCACGGTCGACGCAAGTCGAGACATAGGTCTCTAAATTTGATGTAGCGGCTCCTTGAAGGATGTTTATTAAAAACTCTCTTTCGTCTTTGATTTGACTACCTTCTTTACTTATTTGTGACTTGCCCTAACGTAATATACAAGGCGGCAGTAAGATTAGCAAGTGCTCTCCGGCACCGAGAAGCTTATATATCGCGAATCTCCCCAATCTCGAATGTTCCGAGAATTTATGAGATCTCACGATCATCTCGTCTCTGTAAAGCGACCACGTTTCACAACAACTATCGACTCGAAGCCGAAGATAACACATTATAATAATTTTCGACAATAGATATAAGAATATAAAATCAATAAGAATATTCAATAGCTCTAAAAGCTTATAATGATGATAAATACTTAATTATAATATATAATGATGAAATATGTGGAAGTATATGGAAGTCAAGCAAATTAAAAATAATACGAAAGAATAAATGAAAAATGATTAACAAGGACAGGCAATAAAAGAGTATATATGCGCGATATATAATATATAGATATATGCATACAATATATGTATATATTGTACAATATATGTATTATCATTATGTATTAATACATAACATTTTACATACTAAAAAAAATCGAACATTTAGGCTTTTCTTTTGAGCTTTCTTTTCATCGAATAAGTATTAAATCTTTGGCCTCTATTACAATACAAGTCGTAAGCAAATTGATTAATCACATCGATTATTTCAAAAATACTGCAAGCAGATTTGAAGAGTGTCTTTGTGTACTTTAATAATATTATTCATATTATTTTAGTATTGCGATCTCAGCGCATTCTTTGCAATTCTGTAAGTTACAGTTATTCAAGCTATCTTTCTGTCAAATTCTAATCGGATTAGTGCAAATATACAGAAAAACCCCAACTTGCTTTACAAAATCTTATTTTATGAAAAAACAACTGCACGCGGGCAGATGAAGACGAAGAAACATTTATTTTATCTAATTATTATACATGTAGTTTTTTAAGATTTAATACTTATTCACTGAAGCTCAAAAAAACCTCAAAAGAGTCAAAACATTTAATTTAATATATATAGAGCGTTATTAAATATAATGATAATAAATTGTATTAATAAGAGTCAAGCGTACCTATTATACCATGTTCGACTTTTATTGCCTATTTTTGTTAATCTAATAAATTTCACAAGAGTTACCAAAATTTAATTATAAGAAAAATGAGTTTCAAATATACCGTGTGAAATTAAACCTTTCTCTTTTTTTAGTTTCATGCTTTTAACTGCTTGCGGCATTTTATAAAACAATATAAACAATATAAGGTATGGACTCTTATATAAGATATGGATTCTCATTCATCATAAAACTTATATTATTATATAATAACAATTTAAAATGTACCTTTTGAAGTTTTCTTATTTTCTTGCTCATTACAACTATCGTGTGTCATCATTTTATGCATTTCTGATTGAATATTCAATAATTCATTCAGTTGCTTCGATGAATCAGATACATATCTACTTTGTATTGGTGAAATGTAATTCGGGGCATTGTATATATATATATATATATATATATATATATATATATAATTTTACTACTTTTGATTCATCTAAAAATTTTCATAATTGTTAATTTTTATATTATAATTTTAACATATAAAATTTATTTTGATATTTGAGGCTTTCGCAGTGTACATAAATATTATTAGTATTGATTTCCGGATTTCAACTGCATAGATTTTTCATTTGATTTCAATGTTTCGTTATTAACATTTCATTTCATCACCTAATACTGTATCAGTTCCTGATAAAATAAACTAAAATGTTCACGAAACGTCAGAATTTAATAAAGATTCTACGCGGCTTAAACCCGGAAATCAATATTAATATAAAATTTATTACAGAAAAGTGTTCTATAAATTCCTTCGCTACTCGTGTCGCCATACAATTTTGGTTTCATGATAAGTCTCTTCTTCTAAATATTCTTTGTTTGTAGCCGTCCAATAATATTAGCATCCGATGCAGACATGTCGCTTATTGTTCTTTCCACCGATTGTGCATTTTGATACGTTTCTATAATATATTTCCGAATAAATATTAATTTTATTTTATATTTTAATATAAAATATAAATATTAGGTGTGTGAATTAATTCAGTCCGTTTTTTTTTTTCAAAAAAGACTTTAGTGAGAAAAAAGATGAAAAAGTACACTAATCAAAGTATTTGCCATCGTTTGCTATTATTTTATCCCATCCGTGTGGCGATTGTTATATTTCATGATGGAAAAACTCATCCTTCGAAGCGATCCATTGAGCCATTCATTGAGCCATTTCTCTATTTCTTCATAATTGTTGAATTGCTGGTCCGAAAGCCCGTGTGCCATCGATCTGAACAAGTGGTAATCGGATGGAGCAATGTCTGATGAATACGGCGGGTAAGGTAAAACATCCCAGCCAAGTGCTTCCAAGATGACCTTCACAATCTTTCCAACATGTGACTGAACGTTATCGTGCTGAAAGATCACTTTGACGTGTCTCTTTGCGGTATTTCGGCCGCTTATTCTTCGTAGTATTCCTTTGTAGTATTCGGCTGCGTATTCTTCTCAATACGTTGTTTAAACAAATCCATTGTTGTTGGTATAGTTCGGCAGTGATTGTTTGACTGTGTTTTAATAGCTCATGATGCACTACACCCTTCTGATCCCATATAGAGCATTATTTTCTTGCCGTAAATATTCCGTTTTGGTATTGATGTGGATAGTTTTCTTGAATCGCAAATGGAATTTTCTTTGTTTGGGATTATTGAAATATATCCACTTTTAGTCTCCAGTCACAATACGATGCAAAAAATCTTTTCTTTTTTGCCTGGCAAGCAAGATTTCAAACATGGCTTTTCGCTTCTCGATGTTTCTTTCTTTCAAATCGTATGGCACCCTTCTTTGTAAATCTTTGCCATGGCTGCCAAATGCACAGAAATTGTTGATCAATAACATTCAACAATTGTGCGAGCTTATGTTGCGATTGACGTAAATCTTCATTGATTAGCATCTGCAATTCCTCGTCCTCGAACTTCTTCGGCTGACCTGGAGGTTTGTCATCGACATTGAAATCATCACTTTTGAAACGTCGAAATCATTCTCTGCATGATTTATCGGTGGAGCACTTTCACCATAAGCTTCTACGAGCATTCAGCGGTTGATTTCTTCAAATAGAAACAGAAAATGAGAACTTCCCGGAAATAATGCTTTTGGGGTTCGAATTTCGACATTTTCGAATCAGATAAACACGATGTAATTGTTACAAACTCAAACGTTTATCAACTGAATATTATTACCAGATGTCAATACTAAATCATAAAGCCTTTTGTAGACATTAGAAAATCAAGCGACGCGGTAGCGTCGCGACGCCAAGTACATAAAAAACAGGTCCAAGCATTGAGTTCCAAGCATTGAGTTGAGAGTCACTCTGTTCTCGATGCGGCGCTACCAAGTACCTTGTCCGGAATTTCGCGTCAAGTAAACTTTCGGTTAAAATATTTAATAAACTAAAGCCGTAATCAAAAATCTGACGACATTTTTATGATATAATATGAGTACAAGCTTTCGATTGCGACCTGTTTGAATGAAATCGGTGCAGTCAATCCTGAGAAATGATGATCGAATATCAGAATTGTGACATTTCGTTTCTTTCCTCCTTTTCCTCCAGACTCACGTACATATGCTCGCACGCACACACGCAAAGCGATTTTGTCCCTCAAGCGGCGTTCACATCGCTGCGTATACAATTATTGTTTCGATATGTACAATGCTTTAAGAGACAAAATCATATGTGTGCATGTGTGTAAATACGTGTGATATGTATATCTGTGTATGTACATATGAATGAAAGATAAATTTATATTAGAGTATAGTGCGGAATAGTGTAACAAGGAAGAGAAGTGACATTAAAGGTTATTATCAAGCGACGCGATAGTCAAGTCGTGATGTCAAGTACATTTATAAATACATTTCAAGTACATTTTTTTTATAAATTATATAACAAAAAGACAGAGATTTGTGTGTGATACTTAATAATCAAGTGGATTGTGAATTTTGCAATATTCATTAAAAGGTAAATATTAAAAAATTTTTTTCATTGTTATATATTAATATTGATAAAATCATTTTGTGGAAAGTCTAGAAGAGAGCAGGATGAAACTCTTTTCCATCTTTAAATGATATTGAAAATAAACTTTCTTGAAAGAAATTGAGAGAATACTATAAATTTCTATTTAATATCTATTTATATTTAATATCTAATTATCAATCTATAAGGGCTATCGCACAAACTTTTTCATAACATGTTTTATTATATTAAACTACTGATCGCAACTTAGATTCATACATAATTTTAAATTTTAATCAACGCTAAAGAAAATTGTAATGTAATAAGAATTTGACATAATGTATAAACTTTAAGTATTGACTAAAACTTAAAGTTACATACAAGTCAAAGTTTATGATCAGTACTTAATGGAGGAAAGACTTGTGCGATGGTCCATAGAATCTGATAATCAACTGATATAAATATCTTCAATGTATTGCTTCAATACTTTCCAAGAAGTTTATTTTTACTGTTTTAAAGATTTATAAATATTTAAATTTAGTTATCGCGCGCGTATATATAAATGTGTGTGTGTGTGTGTGTGTGTATGTGTGTACAATAATTATGCATTATAGAACTATAGAGTTATAGATATACATACATATATACAATTATGTACATAAATAATCTTTTTCTGCGTAATCATAAATTGTATGAATAGATTACTTGTAAGAATAAGGTTTAGATGTTGCATGAAAGTAGGAAAAAGATAACATCATATTTGTAAAATTGGAAATATATTTTAAGTTGTGGGAAGATGGACTATATATGTTGATGCCTTATAAAATAATATTTATTACAATACGCAACAAACTTATATCTAACCTTTATATCTAACCTTTTATGGTAATTATATTATTATTATTTATTTATTACATACATCTGTTTAAGTTTTCGAATTTTTAATTTTCTCTTTAAACCTAATACTGGCTAAATTTCAATTTAAATTTCATTTTGTTTAAGATAGAAATCTGATACAATGGCAGAATTGCAGCATGTCTTATTTCAATTAAATCTGAACTTTTAAAATTTTCTTCGATTCTTTATATGTAAAACAAAATTTTATTTTATAATAAAGAATAACGGAATAATAATGAAATCTATAATAGTAAATATGTAATAAAAATTTAATTAAATAATTCAATAATTTTGACGTGTAATATATAGTAATATACCGGATGGCAGTTAATAGATGATTTAATAGCATAAAAGTGTAGTTGACTTCGAAGTGATAAAAATGGATATATATTTTTTGCAAAAAAGATATATAAATAAATTTTACAAAAAGGTGTGAAATCCCTCTAAAAAAACCTTACAAAGATAAAAAATATACGCCAAGTACATAAAAAAATATTTCACCTTGTATGCAACAAAACGTTTAATAAAAAGATACCCTTATAATAAATAATTTATTAAAATTTTCCTTCAAAAAATATATATAATTTTCCTAAAAAAGATCAAAACTGAATATGAAATCAATAATTAATTAACCAAGTACATTGAAACAATTGATAGGGATTTGTGATTTGAAATATATTGTCACAAATTCAATCTTGCATATGTATTAGATTCTCGATAAAATGAAAATGATTTTTAAAATAAGTTCCAAATAAATTTGGAACTAAAAAAATTAAGAGCAAAATGACTTACAAAAACTTGGCGTGCTCGGATCGTGTTATAATTCACATATTTCTATATTGAAATTAATTACAAGTATATAATTCGCAAACTTTGTAAAATTGTATGTATTATAATGTGACCTGAGCCGCCAAGTTTTTAAGTCATTTTTCTTTATTTTTTTAGTTCCAAATTTTTGGAACTTATTTGAAATTATTTTCATTTTTCGGAATCTATACATATGCAGATTGAATTTGTGACAATATATTATCAAAAATCCTATCAATTGCTAATTGCGATTTTATTATTAATTTTATATTTAGTTTTGATTTTTTTAGAAATTATATATATTTTTGAGGGCAATTAAAATTATAAGGGTATCTTTTTATTAAACGTTTTGTTGCATTACATAGCAATTATACAGCAATTGACTGCTAGATGGACCGAATTAATTCACACACCTAATAACTTGATTTTTTATTATAAACTTGATGCGTATTAATTGTCCAATTATTGCTTTTTTTAAACCGTAATGAAAGAAACTTTCATTTCTTGCCGATACTTCTACGATACTATTTCTCGGTGTATTTAAAAGCGTTCTTGCATTCTTTGATAGATCGTAGTAAGGAGTCTTCGCGCTTACACACTCATCGCTTCTCCCCTTCCCAATCACCGCTTCGCCGCGCGCCGCCATTATGTTACAGTCAGACTGCCTTCGCCATCGTGTGCTTCTAGCCACGCGCATTGACTGATCTTCTTTATTTAATTTTGCGTTAATTATTCGCGACAATCACAAAACAATAGAGATCCTTCCTTCTTAATTTGAGCCAATTTACCTCTTTACTTCGTTAAAGTAAAAAATTCCCTGCCATCCTGTATAATAAAAAAAATATAATATATGAAGTATAAATTTTCAGTACTGACAGTAAATTTTGTAAACGATACAAATTATAAATTTATTACAAATATGACTTCACATATCGTTATGAATTGAAATTTGGTATCCTAGGAAAATTATTTAAGTTCCTCATAACATATGGCTAAAAAATAAGATATTAAAATATAAAAAATTTCATATAAGATGAACAATATATTCATAATTTCTAATCAGAATTCCAAGTTAAGCTTTTACAAAAAAACTTACATATTGTAAAAAGGCCATTTGAACATATTTGAATGCAAACTCCCAAATGATAATAATAGCTCATAACATTCGAATTATTTTAGATGGGAGATAGAAGTTCTTAAAGCAAAAGAATGCTAAATTTTGGAATATATCGTAAATAAATATTTTTTTAATAATTTTTGGTTCATATATTGACTTATTTTTAAAATTAATCTCTATTTTAAGTTTGAATTTATGTTGTAAAAAGTAAATTTATGTTGAACAATTGCTATAAAAGTAAAAAAATTTTTGTTAAGCCACAATTTCTTATAAGGAGCTAAATCATAAAATATAAACAATCGAAATTATAAGATTATTATACATAAAGTTCGATGATATGTCCATACGGAATATATAACGACAGACTTATTCAGCGTAGAGTTTGACAGCGACTGCCACAACTACGAAGCATCCCCTACGGTCAGCGGATTCGCGAAGAGTCGTACGATCAAATTGAGCTTATCGAAGATTAGCACATAGTATCTCGTGATTTCGCAATGTAATTATTGACCAGGACACAATCACGCGTTGCAACCGTGAAGATCTCGTCTGGTGCGATAAGGATAACAGATATGGATCGAGGTGCCCCTTATTACGCATGGATGACGCCATCGATCCGTTTAGGGCTTCGTCTTTCTTTTCGTATTAGATTCGCTATGAATCTTAAAGAATTCCTCGTCATTCCTATTGAGAATAATGCTCAAAGATAAGCAAAAAATCATGAGTTTCTGGTCGTTAATGGGTTAAACAATAAATATGTACATTATTACTATTTATGCGAATAGATTTTGATAAATATCAATTCAATTTAATATATCAGCTTTAATATTCAATTTATATATCAGCTTTTCTATTTGTATCTCAACAAATCTTTCTCATTGATCCAACATATTGTAGAATGGAAAGAATATATTATATGAATATGTATATGTATATCATAGAAATATTTAAAAAATCTAGAAGTTAATTTAAACATTAAACCTATAATACTTGTATAGATTCTATATTCATATTGTGTATATTATGTATAAAATATTGCTCTATGTTCTTATTATGTATATTATGCATAAAATATTGCATAAATATGCATAAATACTGCGGAGTACCAACATTTAAAAAAAATATGAAAGAGCGAATAAGAAGAGCACATGTGCTACATTAAATACAAATAAAATTCAAAATTTCACTCAATATTTTCAAATAATCGTTTTAGAGCATGCATCGATGCTCCAAATCATTTTGAACATTTATTTGTATATTTAAAACAATAAATTAAAGAAATGATCTCTTTGTTAAGATAAATTACAGGTCTACGAAATTTGAGCTTTTGTCAGTTACAAAAAGCAGAGTAGGTGAATAGATTTTGTGAAACTGAAAACAAATCTGGCCGCAGAATTTCTCCAGCACATCAAGTGTTTGAGTAATTTGTAGTTGAATGCTCCAAAAATCGCTATTTTGGCCCATTTCATGAACTTATTGTGAGAAAATTTTTTTAAAATATTTCTGTCAATGATATCATATAGTATTCACTTTCATCTTCCAAATCCACTTTCGATTACCGCCGTACCATTTTTTTCTGCTCATATATACAAGTTATAAGATTGGTCATGCACAGGAATCCAATAAGTCATTCTAAATCAATCGTGCCACTTCTTTATCTTACTTTATCAAATAAAATGAAAGTAAAAATATACATTTTTAAATACCTTTTAAATACCTCATCTTTTAAAGTCAAGAATTGCGCATCCAATATGGCAGATAAAACCACAATAAAAAGGTAAAATTTAGAAAAGTTTATTAAAAAAAAAAAGTTATGTAACAACTGTATTAGATATTTATTTACAATCCTTTTCTGCAACCATATCTGACATATGTCAGTCTTTTCAAATTTCAAAATGATGAATCTACTATATTGATGTATATATAAATTTTCTTTAATGTAAATTTTCTTATAACTTCATACTTATATATCTCAGCGAAAAAAAAATCGTGCGGCAGTAATCGAAAGTGGATTTGAAAGATGAAAGTGAGTATAAATAATACAATAATAATATAATGTAATATGAGAGAGAATCTTCTGCATAGCCATATAATTATGATTATATAGTATTTCTGCAATCATAGAAGTTTATATATTTTGCTGCTTAGCCAAGAATGATTGTAGAAATATCATATAATCATAATTATATGCAGAAGATTATTTTCTCTCATTAAGTTATATTATAATATATTATTTACTATTATGATTTTGCTGTAAAAAATAAATAAAAGTAATTATTATTAATAATAAGACAAAAAAGCTTAGCCTGTTTAGGAACACTTGCTTCAGATATATCCATATTATCCATGTTGATTTAAATTTTTTTAAATAACTTTATAATTCTTCACAACAATTTATTATCATTAATGAACAATAATAATTTGACATGTAGGGTTATATCAATTATTATTGCCGCCACTACTTTGAGATATCTCCAACTATATTTCCCTATGCTTAGAACGAATCTTATTAGCGAATTTTTGCTTCTTAGCTTCTTTCCTTGCTTTCCGCTCGCAACCAATGAGAGAACGTATAGATGAAACAATATTGTTTTTCCGATTTTTATTAATAGAATAAAAAATGATAATTATATGTTCTAAGCTATCCTTGGTTAATAAAAAAACTGATGTGCAATAGGTGACACCGAACTATATTATTGTTATCGAGAAAAAGTGATAACAACCGATCCGAGCTCGGTGAAACGCATACTTCCTCTGTTTCTTGCCAACCGTAGGTTGGTAACAGTCGAGAGTAAAAATAATAAAAAGTAAAAGATATAAACTATGTATACGTATTATAAAAAATTATATAACAACACAACGGTAGAATATTTAAATACAAATTATTTATTGATTCTTAAAAGTTATAAGTTTGCACAATTTGCTTTGAATTCGTTGTATTTTTTGCTGTCTCACTGCAAATATGTCGTAATCATAGTTGTATATACGTGTACAATATTAATTTAATTAAAATAGTCCTATGGTCTTGCAGTGGTTTGTTCAAATGTAAAATGTTAAAAAAAATGTGACATAACATACTGCATTGCAGAAATAATTAATCATTCAATAGAATGTTGTTTGTTAATGATATTAGGATTTCTCTTATCACTCTCTCTGCAATGTAACTCAACTTAATAACATCATATGATACATTTATTAATCCTCCTCTATATTTTTTTGTTTACAATATGGACATACTATCTGTTCCTACTAATAAATTTTTACAAATAGAATTTTTTCATTGTTTTCATTACATTCTGAGCTATAAAATCAGAAATATATGCTACAACATCTTGAATATATTAGATGTGCAACTATTTGTTATAAATGATTCAATGATGAGTCGTTTTCATTTTCTCCTTGTTGGTCAGAATATTCATAAATGATATTGTAAATACCTGAATTGGGATTTGTAATGTTTAATATGTCTGTATTATTTGATGGATTAGTGTTGCCATATAGTAAAATATAATTAATTTAGTATAGAGCAAAAGTCGTTTTTATGCATAATTAAATTTTTCTTGCTTTGTAGATGGATTATTATTATATCCGCCTTTATCTCGCACAGTTGCAAAGAATATTTCCAGATGGTCTTGAGACATTTTTTATATTAATAAGAATTTTATTTTTTCTGTAGTAATCAATCAGCCTAATAAAATAAATGCTAAATCTTTTACGCATAATAAACAAACTGTATCATGCAATTGTGCCTAAAAATGCATTTTCTTTTTTGTATATATAATTGTATATATAATTTTTTGTTTATCTATATAAATATTTTGTAGATATTCTATTTTTCTATGTCTTCTTTAGACATAGAACTAACGATCAAGGTTAGATAATGATATTGGTGCTTTACTTATATTTGTACATAATAGATTTTTGCTGTTGAGTAAATCAAATATGTTGTTCATATTTCAGATGAGTAATGATGTTGCTGCCGAATGACGAAACTGTTCCAGGTTTAAGTCTATTGTACAAAAATCTATAGCATTCGTAACACTAGTAGTTAACGTTTCAACAGCCAGTTTTATTTTCATTTTTTCATGCTGCCAAGTTAAATGATGTTTCCTTATTTTTGTGGCAGCATAAAGTTGTTCCTGTTCTTCAAGTTGTATTAAATGGGTAATATATTTCTATTCTATTTTATTTCTATTAGCATCGTAAATATTTGTACTACTTGCAAATGAATTTCTAATTAACTTTATCATGTGGTATGCATCCATATAAATTTTTTCTTTAGTTTGTGGATGTGTAAAGTATGGTAGCGAATTCGTTAAGATATATTCAAACCTAAGCATTGCATTGTTGAAATATTTGTTGCGTCATCCATGCTAATATTAATAAGTAAACAGTGATGTTAATATTAATAACTACTTCATGTAAGGATACTAATTTTATGAAATCTGCTCTTTCAAAGATTTGCCATTTAAATATTGTATTAAATAATATGCAACAGGTAATTTTCTAACTATTATTGACCATAAGAAGAAACACGCATGCATATCTTGCTTCTGGAAGAGTTTCATTACATTCAGAATTTATTCCTAAATCGACGTATCCATAATATTTATCATTTTTTATTTCTATAAATTTCTGTATGGACATATCATCGATAATAAGGTACTAAGATATTAATAATTAAAATATAATTGTTTCTTTTCTGATATTTCATTAATTTCTGATTTCATTAATTTTTGCTTCTATTGTTCTTAAGGTTTCCATTGTAATACTAAATGATTTTCCTTCCACAGAGGAATACCATTTTCTTATTGTCTGCGGATGCGACAAAATATTTTAAAATGTCTTATGAACATATTCGTACGCCTTGATAGAATAAAATTGTAAGGTTGCTGCAAAACTTTTTAACTCGTTTAGAAATGCTCTTCTCTTATTATTTTTTGCAAATATCTTCATATTATTTCCTTTTTTATTAGCAATATTATATTTTATTGTAGGAAAATTCATTTAATACAATTAATACATGAATCTTTTGTGAAAGTTTTTCTATTTTGTTGTCTTTGATGCCTGTCCTATTAAATACTAAAGATTAAAGAATAAGATTCTTAATCTTTAACATTAGTGTATAATCAAATGTAAGGATAATAACACGGCCCCACAAAAAAAGTACCCCGTGCTGGCAATCTGACTAGGCTAGTCTTATGTATTTTTGGCTCACTGAATTCGAATCTGACGTCAGAATTGATCCATCACGTCACAGTTTTTTTTAAATCTTAAAAATAGATTTCGAAATTTTCGTCTATTTTGGTCTTGTGTAATTAATCGATTTTTTATAACTTATAATAAGTTATAATAAGATTTCATTTATTATAACATAGTCTCTTTTCAATGCTTTCTCTCTCTTTTTTATTATTATATAAATTGTTATATATTTTAAACAATTATTTAACATTATTTTTGTTAAACAATTATATTTTATATATATTTATATAATATATTGTATTTTAAACAATTATTAATATTATTCTTTTTACATCCTTACTTCCAAGAATTCCGCAGCATTTTGAGACAGCAATTGTCTATTTTGTAAATGCTTTATAAGCAAAATTAATAAAAAAACTTTCTTTTTATATCTTCTACATTTCTGTTGATGGAGTTGTAACCAGGCGCATTGGCAGTCCTCCGACCAACGAGGACATCGCAGCATTCCTCTCGAGTTCGCTCGAGGAGAGGCTGCGAGGCCTGCGAGTGAATCCTCCCTGTGATCGAGGGCGAGGAATGCCACGAGAAGGCAGTCCGAAAGGTTGTCCCTTCAGTGGTGGTGGTGCGAAGCGACCGAGGAGCTGATTGTCGAGTGCCGGGATCCCAAGAGCGACGCGGTAAAAGTCCCACCGGGTGTTCGCAACCAGGTGGTGACCCGTCTGCGCTCAGCGGTGACGGCGTATTATTATAATACTTTAACAGCCAAATCGGATCAGGGGAAGGTGTTCGAGGTGTCGTCGCGGGCTGGGTGAGCAATCACTTTGTCCGTGGCGGCAGCTTCACCCGCTTCGCCGACTGGCGCTTCATCCATCGCGCCAAATTGGATGTCCTCCCTCTCGGTGCACGCCGTTAGGTGCCGACGTTGCGGGTTGACAGCCGAGACCTTTCCCCACGTGTTAAATCCATTGCGGGGTCCATTCTACCGCCATTCAGGTACGACGTCGCCTCTGGAAGGCTTGCCGGGGGATAAGCAGATAAATCAGCGAGTCGACGGGGAACCTGGGGAACTACGACCTGATCTCGTGATCAGGCACGAGCCCTCCAAATGCGTCGTCATATGCAACGTCACGGTGCCCTTTGAAAATCGCTGGGAGTCGTTCGAAGAGGCTAGAGCGAGGAAAGTTGCCAAATACTCGTCCCTAGCGGAGCTCCAGCGCAAAGGGTATCGCGTCGTCGTGATGGCCTTCGTCGGTTCCTTGGAATCCGGCCAACGAGGCGGTGCTTCGGGTATTGCACATTGGCAGTGAATACGCCTCCCTGTTGCGCCGTCTCGTTGTCTCGGATGCCATACTGGTCCAGAGACATTTACGTGGAGCACGTGTCCGGCGTCCGCCAGTACGCCGCCCCTTCACGCCCCTCTGTCGGTTTTCCAAACAACAAACATACGTTCAAAATACGTTCGTGGGACATCATGTTAGTTATCCCGCGATCGTAATGGAATCATCTCATGGTATGCCCATAGGCCCGTAAATGTCTGCTTTTTTTACCGCAATGGGACAATCTTGCTCAGGACATCTTAAAAAGATTCCTATAATGTCTTATGAAAATTTTAGATTATCATTAAAGACCATTTTAAGACATCAGCGAGATTGTCCCATTGCGGTAAAAAAAGCGAACATTTACGTCCTTGGGTATCCTAGGAGACAATCCCATTACGATTTTTTTTACCATAATAGGATAATCTTGTCAAAATCAATAAAAGACATCCAGATTGCATAAAGGCACATTATATCCATATTATATCAAGACTACTAAGACAATCTAGATTCTATAAAAACGTCAATAGGAACATTATCGAAGAAACGCGGAAGACTCTCTCTCATGTATATACTCTTCAGCTGCATATTGTCACAAGTATTCACATCATCTATATAGACGATTCCAAATTTCTGTGCGCGCCAACTATACGTTGTCTCCACTATATGTATGCTCAATATTGAATATTCGGTCATTCAAAATGAGCAGAGTATTATCAAGAAGATATGCAGATAGCACAAAAACAGTTGTATTCGCATACAGATAAAATATACAGTCGAGTTAATATAAAGTTAAGAAATAAAAGGTGAGAGCCTTCTAAAAAAGTGATATTGTATCTAATAATTAGTTAAAATACGAATATATTATTGAAAAGTACATTATATTGCACATACGTATCAATACATATATTGCACATACATATCAATTACATCATAAGTATTTAAAATACACATGGACATTTCTCTTTGCTCAAGAGATTTTGTCTAACAATCTACTCTTATATAATGAATACATAATAATCATAATTAATATATTAATGAATACATAATAAATGAATATTATTACTGTTAAAAATGCAGAAAATATACTTTTATGAAAGCATAGTTATTTTAAAAAATCGCGATATGTGCAAAAATAAAAATAAAATAATGATTTTACAATAAAAAAAAAACAAATTAAAAGAATAATAGCGATTTAAAGAATTATAATTGTGTATGTAAAATGTAATTGTGTATGTAAATGCTGAACATAGACATGACATAGTCTTACATTATAATAATATATTATTCAATCTTTTTTATGGATTAGTTCCATAAAAAAAAATAGAATAATCGTGTAAAAGTTGACTATTTGTTCTTATATTTCTTCAACATTATTTGTCATGTTCTCATCAACCATTTTATCGATACTTTTGTCAGCTGCGTTATTATTAGCCGTAATATTATTAATCTGTTTTTCATTGTTGACTTCGACGACATTGCTTCCATTTTCGGCTACGATTTCCAAAGCATTCGCAACATTGTTGTCTTCCTAAAAAAAGATTTGTATACGTAAATTAATATTTTCTCTAAAATTCTAATATTTTTTCTTCCAGCCTACTTAATGGCAATGATTCATATTATTCGCCTTATTTACATATATCATAAAGTATTACATTTATTTAGCTTTCTTGCAACAAATACTTAATGAAATAAAGCATAGATAAATTACGAAATCGTTCCATGTTTTGCAGAATAAAATGGTACTCTACAGCAATAATACATAAAATTGATAAATATACCGATGAAGGGAGCCCGCCTCGATTGCCTCGTCCTTGACATATATTGTCAAGATCATTGCTCTGAATAACATCCAAAAGATTTTAGCCGTCGCTCGTTGTTCGTTAAAAAGTTATTAACAAAAAAATTTCACAACTTTAAGGCTCCGGAGTATTCACCGTGAAACTCTGAGTTTGACGGTGGCGACATAAGAGAGCGGTAGGAATAAGAACTATATGCAACGACTTACCATATGGTAAGTCGTTACATACAGTTCTTTTATAATAATAGGTGCTTTCCATTTATATCAAAATTCAGATAAATCTCACTTCTGTCTTTCTTTAACATGAATGTTGAAGAAAAACACAGAAGTGATATTTATCTGAATTTTGATGTAAATGGAAAGTACCTAATGACAAAACTAATGATAATAATATATAGTTATTAAATAAATTAACATTAAAAATGTTAAATTAAAAAAAAACTTTCTTATATTTATTTTACCGATAAATCTCCAAGGTCATATTAATGATATTTAAATGACGACGCGGCTCGAAAATCAAATCGTAAAGCATACGAAGGGAAATAAATATATATACGCGAACATCGAAGCTTATAATAAATATAATATTATATATCTTATATTATATATATATATATATATATATATATATATATATATTATATAATAAATACGTAATTAATAATAAATATATATCTTATATAATACTACAATTTTCGTATTATATGTCATCTTGTTATAAAAAATAAATTTTTTTATTACGCATTTTATCACAAGTTGAAAATAATTTTAATGAGACTTTGGTGATTAAAATGATACCAAACACAATATGAATCGATAATTTTTAATTACATAAATATTTTTACTATTTATGTAATTAAAAATAATCCGATTTATATCGTATTTGGTGTTATTTTAATCGTAAAAATCTCATTACTCCATTACAATTATTTTTGGATCAATAAAATGCGAAATGTAAAAATTGTATTTTTTGCGGAAAGATGAAATATGATACGAAAGACTGGAGATAAAGGAAGGCCCACGAACGAGACTTCGTATCTCTTTCATGTTGTTTATCTCGCTTATTCCTTACTTAGTCTCTCCCTCACTTTCGACAACTCATCAGTCTCGTGAAGATCTTATCTTATCTATAATATAAACATTTTAGAAAATAAAAATTGAAATTTTTATTTCGCATTTCATCGGTTTGAAAATAATTTTAATGGATTAATGAGAATTTTCTGATTACAATGACATCAAATACGACATAAATCGGATGATTTTTAATCAATAAATCAATAAATCAATAATCAAAAAATTAATTATTTATGTAATTAAAATTATCTGATTATTCATATTGTGTTTAGTGTCATTTTAATTATCAATATCTCATAAAAATTACTTTCAAAAAATGCGCAATGAAAAAATTTTATTTTTGATAGTAAGATGACATATAATATGAAAATTGTAGTATTTTCGACAATCTTACAACATCTTACTACAAATGTTTATTTATATAAAAACAAATTAATTTGTTTTTAGAGAAATAAATATTTCGTGGTAAAATTACATAAAAAATATAATTTAAAAAAAATATATATATACAGGGTGTCCGATTCGTGAGGGACGAAAGTGATGATAGATTGGGTCAAACTAAGAAGAATAGTCCTCTATCATTTTGCAAAATTCGCAATAATTATTAAGTAATAAGCAAAAATGTACGTACATATACATACATGCATACATATGTATGCATACATACATACATGCATACATAATACATATGATAGATTGAGTCAAACTAAGAAGAAGAGTCCTCTACCATTTTGCAAAATTCGCAATAATTATTAAGTAATAAGCAAAAATGTCCCGGCGCATAAGAAGCGGTAGACCTCTTTTTGCTTATTACTTAATAATTATTGCGAATTTTGCAAAATGATAAGGACAATTCTTCTTAGTTTGACCCAATCTATCATCACTTTTCGTTTGGTCCCTCACGAATCGGACTCTGCATATGTAAAAAAAAGTTAGCTTTCCTCTCTCTCTTTCCTATATTCTTCCCTATTCCTATTTCTCTTGCTTGACATTGTGCAAGGGCCTCATTACCTACATATTACCCACACGTTACCCACATGTCAAAATTCTCATGCAGCGTCTCACTGCTATAAATCGGTGAACTATAAAGTGTGAAAAATGGCCTCGTAAGCGAGAAATGACAGCCCAATTTACGTTGCGTGCCATTTCATAATTATTTGCTTTGGGCTAGTTGTGATGTGCAATGTATTAAGGAAACTTATAAAAATGGACGGATACTAAGCTGTATAAGGAATAAACTTGAGAAAGTAACATTTTCCTCTCCTTTCGACAGCTGTCAAACCGTGTGTTTTTTCGCATTTTCAAGGCTTCATTTCGGATTCAATTTACGGCTATTTTATATAAGGCTATTTTGTCAAAGGAAAGGATTAGTATCCGTCCATTTTTACAGGTGTGCTGAAGAGATTGGTAGTCTTATTTCATTCAAATATGTTTTTATTTAGATGTGGCACGCAACATAAATTTGGATGTCCTTTCTCGCTTATGACGTCACGATTTCAAGATGGCCGCGGTGACTACTCCGGAGCTTTAATGCTTTTTATCTTCGAAAATATTATATAATATAATATATTATATAATTTGAGAAAAAAATTTTTAAGCAAAAAATAAAGCCGCTGAAAAATTCTGCAAAAAAGATTATGCATTTTTTTCATAAACCTACTATTTTAGCTGTTATATAAAAAAATAATTTACAAATTATTTTTTTAAATTTCAATCAATTTAAAAATAATTTATTTAAATATTCACATAAGGTATGATTGAGTTGCCCACAATATTATAAACCCATGTGAAGTCCCAGTTTGCGTTGCAAAGTACACGCACAGACTCCCTCATTCCCCCGTCCCCACTCCCCGCTCCCATCCCCACCCCAAACCTATGTAAAATCTTCCTTTGCATGGAAAAGTATATGTGCGCAATTAAACATGTGAGCAAAAATTTTTACTTTTGTCTCTTCCGTCCAGAAACAATTTTATAATAATGTTTAGTACAATGAAACCAAAATGTATCATTTGTATATTCAATATTAAGAAACGTTTTACATCGCGGGCATTCAACTGTTCGTCTGATTACATTTCTTTCATAAAGATAAGAAACTAATTTCTCGTAATTATTAGTTCAATGAAAAAACTTGTGAAGTCTCATGTTCACGTATTAAGAGTTCTGCAAGTACTAAATACAAGGAATATTTCTATAGTTTAAGTCTGTATTATTGTTATGCTTACATATTTCGGACTATAAATTCGGAACATACTTTGTGTGAAAAATACTTTCGAACTGTGTTTTCATACTAGTTCTACCTACACGGTGTCAATAAAATCTATATTCTCTTTCTAACTTCTTTTGTTAATAACTTTTTAACGAACAGCAAGCGATGGCTTTTGGATGTTGCTCAGGGCATTGACCTTGACAACATATGTCAAGGACGAAGCAATCGAGGCGGGCTCCCTTCATCAATATATTTACCACAAAATTTTATGTATTTGCTGCAAGAAAACTACAATAAATGAACGTAATACTTTATAAAAATCGAATTATATGAATCGTTACCATGCTAATTGTAAGTAGGCTAAAAGAAAAAATTTATATAGTAAACTATATGCAAACATATGCTAAATAAAATACACTTTTGTTCTCGTGATAAGCGCAGGGCATGACGCAGCCATGATTCGACAGGATCACTTATATCATTGTTAACAACGAAAGGCTTCGTAAAGCAGCAACGGACAATACCTATACAAATTAAAATTAATTTAATTCATAATTTATATAATTGCTATTTCAAATATTTCGTGATAGATAAAAAATAAAATAGAAATAAAATATTATAGTTAAATCATCAGCATGAATTTGTTATGCTTATTTTAATACGATTTAATATAACATCATAAAGTGTTAGTTTTTCGAATGATTTTTTTATGGGCTCCGTGAAAGCTATAATTCGAAGCTAATGCGTTGCTCATTATTTCCTGCATTAACTTTGATATAATATTTTTTACGTTGTTTTGTAAAAAAATACCCAAGTCCTTAATCTGCAAGAATATTCTAAAATTTACAAGATGCACAGTTAATATAATTTTGAAAATCATCATATAGTCATATAGAGAAGGTCGAATCATCTAAGAATTACTAAAATAAAACTGTGATGTTATTGCACATGTGAAATCTTGAAACTTTATAAAAAAACTAATTAAAAAAGACCGCAATAAGGAAAAAATTTTATAATTGAAATATTTTTTTGCAATCCAGATCTGTTACATCCAGACCCTGGAATGGATGAGTTGTATGGAAGAACGTAACTTATTTACCCCATGACACATTTTATTTGGGCGTGTGCATGGATCGAGTCAAATGTGAAGAGCCTGACACAGGTCAGCGACCAAAGAGCTCTTTAACAGGTTTTTTAAGGCTATTCGCTCGGTGGTCTCTTTTTGGTAAAGGAATTTAATCCTTATTACAAGGGATAGGATTAGTGCGATCTCAAGATTTAGGGAAGAGAACGGGTAAAAGAAGAAAAAAAGTAATTAAATTATGCTTTGAATTAAAAATACATATATTCTAACATAAAGGTAAAGGAAGAAAAATACATCTTAGTACTTATAACTACGTGCATATGTATATAATCTCGCGGGTGTTACAATTATTCGGAGGTCATCAGACGGAATATACAATGGGATTGACTCTACAATTTAGTTCCGACTGAAGGATAAAATGTTAGATAAGTCAATGTGACATAATGAGTGAGCATGTGTAGGTGGGTTACAGGAAATGTACAAATTTATTTGGTGAGGGGAAAAGGTGAGGGATCAGGGATTTTCAAAAATAACTATGGAAAATATATAAATAACTGGAAAAGGGAAACCTCTTTCAAAAAGCTTGGATAGGAACACTTAAGGGAGTTGATAACCCGGGAGATACCAGGAGATGACGGAATTGGAAGGGGCGGTGGTTATATAATTAAACAGTTCTTGGTGGTCGACTGGACCTGGGCCCACGCAGAATGTCCCTGCAGGTATGGGAAGATCGAGGAAGGGGAACTGATTTAGGAAGTAGTTTAATGAGTTTTGATAACCAAATTCAGAGGTTCCATTATAGCTAGGATGTTCCGGAGGATCGATAAGAAAGTTAGGATCGTGGGAATCTTCTTCAAGATCGGGGAGATCTTTTGCAAAATCTTCCAAAACCTCGTCGAACTCTGAAGACTCAAAGGGAGTGGAAGAGGAAGGAAGATCTGAGTCGAAGGTGATGACAGCTATGGGGGAAGGAGAGGGAGATTCTGATGAGGGTGCGGGAGAAGGCAAAGAAGAGAGTTCAAAAACAAGAGAAGATGGAGTAGCAGGGAGAGAAGAAGGTTATGGCGAAGTCGGAGTAGGAGATCTGGGGCGCGAGAGCCGGAACAGGTGTATAGGGAGAGGAAGAAAGATGGTCTGAGGAAGAAACAAAGGAATAACTCGGTATAAGGGCTGGAGGAGAGGGGTTAGGAGATTGTGTGATAATGTCTGGATTGTTAACAACCGAATTAGTGATGATATTATTTAGGGACCGCCATAGTGGCTTTTGATAGTTTCTTTAATTTATCTATTGATTAAAATGATTATAAATTAATTCGTCAAGGATCATTTCCAATGACAATCAATTAAATAGAGGAGAGGGAATAAAATTTAATCGGACTTACAACTTATAGCGAGCGTTGAGATAGAACTAAATTGAATAAAATACAAATCGAACCCTCTTTGATTCCAAAGTAGGCAAGTCCCGGAAATGGAGAACAAGTGGGTTAGTTGATGTAAAATGATTGCGATTCGTTTACTTCGCATTTTCGAAGAGAAAATTTCCTCGTAGTCAGACGCACAGATTTCCTTTTAATACTGCGGAGAAAGCTGGGTATTATCGGAAAATTTGGATACAAAAAAACTGTGCCTCGCGTCTTGCGCTCGAGTTTTTAAAGTTATTGCTTCTCTTTTCAGGATAATGGAAATCTCTTTTGGACGAATGAGAATTTCAGTTACTCCCTTCTTAAGGAGGTTGATTTGGAGGGAAAGGCATTTCTAAGATTTTAATAAGCTGGTCTTTTTGGCTCTATCCAGCAGGGAATGGGAGCTTAGCGGACAGATTTATGACTCGCGAGAGTCTTTTCGCATTTCGATTAGCACTTAAAGGTGGCCAGGCGGATTGTTTAATTTTCCTTTTTTTGATAGCCTCCCTAAGATACTGCAGGCCTGAAGAGTTTCTGATTTCATAGCTTGACGTGTGGAGCGCTATAAAAAATTTTAATGGCTCTGGTTCCGATTCTGTTTAGAATTTTTAAGTTCCAACAACTGGCTATCCTTAGCTCTAGCTTTTCTTGTTTATTTATTGCTTCGAGTCTCTCGGTCTTAGATATCCACTGTAAGGATTAGATATACATATGTATATCGTCGGCGCGATTCTTAAGAAGGACTGTTTTATTTCTAAAGTTCCAATGATTCTAACGGACGTCCCAACAGTGCTGCCAGAAATGAGCCTCTGCATGCTCGGCACGGACATGCACACAAAGAAGGGGGGCCGTATACGTGTGGCGCTCGGCGCTCGGCACTCGGCTACCTTCGGGCGGCTTCGGGTAGTAGAGGAGCGCCGACGTATAATCTACTGTCTCCTTTTCGCGCTGTAGCTATAGCTAACGCCTCGAGAATCCTATGTTAGCGGTTCGATCTATTTATGAGATCTCGCGTGAAAATTTGTAAAATTTACGCGTAAAATTTAATAAATCCTTAATCCTGTAAAAATTTAAATAAATTAAATAAATATGGAATAATAAAAGATAAAAAGAGAATAAATTATAAAAATCCACTTTTAGCCAACGTGTACGTTTTTCTCTTAAGAAATAAATATAAAGAGATAGGTATAAAATATAAAGGAATATATAATAAAGAATATATGTTAATAATATTTTCTAATAAATAATATAATATTGTAATAGCATGTACAATATTTTAAAATGTCCCGGCGCACGATAAGCGGTAGATCGCTTTTTGCCTATTACTTAATAATTATTGCGAATTTTGCAAAATGGTAAAGGACTATTCTTCTTAGTTGGACCCAATCTATCATCACTTTTCGTTTGATCTCTCACGAATCGGACACCCTGTATATACATATATATATATATGTGTGTGTATATACAGGGTGTCCTATTTTAAATAATCCAGTCAAATATTTCGAAAACCAAGCCCGGGAGGGAAAAATGTTTCAGACAAAAGTTGTTTGGTTTCAAGGGGGACATAAAATGGTACCATTGGTTTGACACTGAAGAGTCATTTGAAGATCATATGAAGGCCATCTCAATTTTTTTAAATTGCACCCCTTATTTTTTATTACATATTATTGTAGCTGACATCGAGAGCTTTCCAAAACATTATAATTAAATGTTTTTCCGTTAAGTACTTTTCGAGTTATAAGGCCTGAAATAATATCTTAATTTTACATAAATGATAAAATATCTATAAAATATTCATTTTCGATTATCTTACCTTAATACTTTTATGTACAAAATAATGGGAGGAATTAATTGGTGTAAAGAAAAACATAGTTGTTTCAAAAAAGAAATATGTAATTTGCAATTAACAATTCCATATTTTTTCTTAGAAACAACTGTATGTTTTCTTTACACCAATTGATTCCTCCATTATTTTGTACATAAAAGTATTAAGGAGATATCGAAAAATATTTTACAAGATATTTTATGGTTTATGTAAAATAGAAATGATTTCAAGCTTCATAACTCGAAAAGCACTTAATGGAAAAACATTTAATTAGAGTGTCTTGGAAAGCTCTCGGTGTAAGCTACAAGAATATGCAATAAAAAACAGGATGTCCAATTTAAAAAATTTAAGGTGACCTGTGCGCCATCTACAAATGATAATTCAAAGTCAAACTAATGGCACCATCTTATGTCCCTCTTGAAGCCAAACAACTTTTGTCTGAAACATTTTTCCCCCCCGAGCTTAGTTTCCGAGATATTTGAATGGATTATTTAAAATGGGGATACCCTGTATATATATATATATATATATATATATACAATATATATATATATATACAGTATATATATATACAGTATATATATATATACAATATATATACAATATATATACAGTATATATATACAGTATATATATATATATATATATATACAGTATATATATATATATAGTATATATATATACAGGGTGATTCAAAATAAGTATAGTGTCCGTGAAATGACACATTCTTGAGTCAATTCTAAGACGATTTCTTCTTTAGCAAAATTTCGTCCGACGCTTAGTTTTCGAATTATTAAAAGAAGTAATTAACTTATAACGGGTCGGATACAAGAGGCAGGCAAGGGTGGCGCGAGTCATCGTCAGACGCGGGTGCTTACGCGATCGCTGCGATCAGTTGGTCGGTACATACACACACATGCGAATACATAATTCTCATTCTCTCTCTCTCCTTCTCTCTCTCTCTCTCTCTCTCTCTCTCATTTGCTTACTCGAAGTTATTATTACTCTTACTAAAATTATTATTTATTTTTTATTGTTACACATTTTCACTTATTTTCTTATTCTATTGTATCGTTTTTTTTTTTTTTTACGAGAGGGAAAATGCATTTTATGCATACTCACCGGGCGATCCGGTGAGTTATGTGGGACTCGAGTACCAAGTCGAATTATCAACTCGATACTCCTTACCCACTAAAAACCCCTCTCTTTCGCTAATTTTCTCTACCACTGTTTATTTGATATCCCGAAATTTGTTTTCACACAATACCAAAGAATAGTTATTATTACCTTGTTCGACGTATTGTTGTAATTTCTTGAGAAATAAATTTTCCAATAGATCGTACTTTTACTCAAGTTGAACGTAGATATCACGTTCTAAAGAACAGAGATCCACACTAAATAATTAATCGAAAATTCTGTTTTCTTTTATAAACTGTATTTTTGTATAAACTTCAACATAATCACATTCATTCACTCACTCGATAAGACGAGAAATTTATCAATGACTCTCTCACTAATCACTATCAATCACTATCGAATAATCACTGTTGGCCATTAAAAATCACTCGATTAAAGAAAAACACAACATTATTACAACGTGACGACGCGACAACGCGACGATATTTACCCGGCGACAGCAAACAGTTTTTGATTAGGCTAGGTTGCGGTAGGTTAAGATACTAACAGCGCTGTCGAACGTGAACATGTGCTTGATTGAAGACGCGACAATTTAGCGTATAATATTATGACATTTATACATCGTATGAGATTTGTTTTAAAATTAATTAGAATAAATAAATGTTTAATACTTTCACTGTTAATGTTAAATATTATTTATTATTAATATTAAATATTATTATTAAATATTCTTAAATATTATTATTAACATTAAATATTTATTTATTATTATTAAATAGTATTATTAATATTAAATATTTATTTATTATTACTAAATATTATTATTAATATTAAATTTATTTACTTATTATTATTAAATATTTATTAAACTGTTGAAAATCAATAATAATATGAAAATAATATGAAAAAATATCATTAAATTCTGACGTTTCAATCTCTCTTGGCTTTTTCTTATGGTTTAAAAACAAATTCAGAGCGACCAATATTTCTGAACATTTGGAACATCTTCTTACGTTTTTAAAACCATAAGAAAAAGCCAAGAGAGAAGCTAAACTTTAATGATATTTTTTCATATTATTTTTATTACTATTGATTTTCAATCAGATGATTTAATAAATATTTAATAATAATAAATATATAAATTTATAAATATATAAATTTAATATTAATAATAATATTTAATAATAAGAAATAAATATTTAATATTAATAACACTATTTAATAATAATAAATAAATATTTAATGTTAATAATAATATTTAAGAATATTTAATAATAATATTTAGTATTAATAATAAATAATATTTAACATTAACAGTGAAAGTATTAAACATTTATTTATTCTAATTAGTTTTAAAACAGATATCATACAATGTATAAATATCATATGATAATAATATTATACGCTAAATTGGCGCGTCTTCAATCAAGCACATTTCACGTTCGACAGCGCTGTTAGTACCTTAACCTACCGCAACCTAGCATAACCAAAAACAGTTTGCTGTCGCCGGGTAAATATCGTCACATTGTCGTGTCGTCGTGTGTACGTTTCTTCTTTAATCGAGTGATTTTTAATGACCAACAGTGATTATTCGACAGTGATTTATAGTGATGTAGAATCATTGGTAAATTTCTCGTCTTATCGAGTGAGTGAATGAATGTGATTATGTTGAAGTTTATAAAAGAATACAGTTTATAAAAGAAAAAGAATTTTCGATTAATTATAATATTTAGTGTGGATCTCTGTCCTTTAAAACGTGATATCTACGTTCAATTTGAATAGAGTACGATCTATTGGAAAATTCATTTCTCAAGAAATTACAGCAATACATCGAACAAGGTAATAATAACTATTCTTTGGTGTTGAAAACAAATTTCGGAATGTCAAATAAGCAGTGTTAGAAAAAATTAGCGGAAAGGGAGGGGTTTTTAGTGGGTAGGGAGTATCGAGTTGGTAATTCGACTTGGTACTCGAGTCCACATAACTCCGGGCCCGGTGAGTAGCATAAATGCATTTTCCCTCTCTCGTAAAAAAAAAAAAAAAAAAACGGTACAATAGAATAAGAAAATAATTTAAGTGAAAATGTGTAACAATAAAAAATAAATAATAATTTTAGTAAGAGCAATAATAACTTCAAATAAGCAAATGAGAGAGAGAGAGAGAGAGAAGGAGAGAGAGAGAGAGAGAGAGAGAGAGAAAGAGAGAATGAGATTTATGTATTTGCATGTGTGTGTATGTACCGATCAGCTGATCGCAGCGATCGCCCCGCGTCTGACGGTGACTCGCGCCACCCTTGCCTGCCTCTTGTATCCGACCCGTTATAAGTTAATTACTTCTTTTAATAATTCGAAAACTAAGCGTCGGACGAAATTTTGCTAAAGGAAAAATCGTCTTAGAATTGACTCAAGGATATGTCATTTCACGGACACTATACTTATTTTGAATCACCCTGTATATATATATATATATTTGTTTTTTTATTGGTAAAATTATCTCTAAAAATATTAATAGTTAAACCTGTTGAATAGAGAATATTAATTTCATACATCACGGATTACACGATAAAAATGTGTAATCACATGAAATAATATGCCTTTGATACACATATTTTATACATAATGGACATTCAAAACAAGGGAAATGCCTTCTAATCTTTTATCGAGAAAGCTTTCATATTTAAAAGAAATGTCTTATTTAAAATAACAATTTTACAAATACAACTTTATAATTACAATTGTATTAATACAAAGTTATAAATTTATCTATATTTTTTGTTTATATTTTTTATTTTTATAATAAACAATTTTAGAATTAACTCTTTTATTACTTTATTATTTTTTCTCTATTATTTGTACTTTTCATTTTATCATTCTTTATTTTATTTTCATTTTTATTTTTTATTTTATTTTTTTCATGAAATGAGATCTAATATGCATTAGGGAAAGTCGATCGAATTTTTCAAGTCGTGTATACAATACACACATACATACACACACACACACACACACACACACACACACACACACACACATTAATTGCAAAATCCGATCAATTACTTTCTGGTATATATTACATAACATTAGATCGGCATACTCATTTCTCATTAAAAAAAATAAAATAGAAAACAATAAAACAATAAACTAATAAGAGTTAACTTTAAAATTGTTCTGTAAGGAATAATAGTACATTGTGATACAAGTGCGGAAAGTTGGCAATTGCGCACGAGCGTGAAGTAACGCACGAGCCGAAGGCGAGGCAATTTACCATTCCTTACATGTATCACACGTTATTTTATATTATAAGTGTGTCCAGTAACACTTGTCGCACTTTTCCGTACGAGAAGCAAATTGTACGCAATCACTTATTTCACTGGGAAACATTGAATAATGTCATTATTTCCCGCCATCTATGAGCGTACGTGAGAAATAACTCGCTAATAGTGAAATAATGTGATCGTGTTGCAATTGGCTACTTCTCGCACGGAAAAGTCGTGCGGAAAGTGCTACTTTGGACGCACGTGTGATATAAAAAATATAAATATACTTATTATAAATATGTATTATACAATTGACTATAAAATTGTATTTTTTAATTTTTGCGATTTATTAATCTTTATAAATTTTACGCACTATCATCCGCGGTGGCTCTTATCGCTCTTTTCTCGTATATCGGTTGTTTAATACATTTCAGAGCCTAATTCTTTATCTATTTTAATTTGTATTTTTTAAATTATTTTAAATAAGACATTCCCTTTTTAAATATAGTATAAGATATTTCTCAATAAAATCATAAAGGGTCCCGTTAGCGCACGGTGCGATAGCTCACGTCCCTATAGCACACCAATCCGATAGCGCACCAACTTTGCACCAAGTACAACTTTGCACACGAAGCGAGGGGGACGGGGTGGGTGCGGGAGGAGAGGGCGAAGGCCCTCCTTGCACCCCCCGTGTGTGTGTGTGTGTGTGTGTGTGTGTGTATATCTTTACATGCAAAGTTGTACTTGGTGCGCTATCGGGTTGGTGCGCTATCGGGACGTGGGCTATCGGGAATTGTGTTCAATTTTTCGTGTGCTATTGGGACATAGGCTATCGCACCGTGCGCTAACGGATCCCACTCAATCATAAAGTCCTATTGTTTTTAATGTCTATTGTGTATAAAACATGTGTTTAAAATACATATATTATTTTTATCAAGTGATTACACATGTAATCCGTGATATAAAATTAATTATATTTATTTCTTAAGAGAAAAACGTACACGTTGTAGAGTGGATTTTTATAATTTATTCTCTTTTCATCTTTTATTATTCCATATTTATTTAATTAATTTATTTAAATTTTTAAAGGATTAAGGATTTATTAAATTTTACGTGTAAATTTTACAAATTTTTATGCGAGATATCATAAATAGATCAAACCGCTAACATAGAATTCTCGAAGCGTTAGCTATAGCTATACAGCGCGAGAGAGAAGACAATAGATTATACGTCGGCGCTCCTCTACTACCCGAAGCCGCCCGAAGGTAGCCGAGCGCCGAACCGAAGGTAGCCGAGCGCCGAACGCCACACCATAGACATATATAATAGACTGGCCCCTACCGTGAGAGGCGGGGTTGAAAGATCTGAAGGATAGAGAGATGATTTCGGGTATCTCTGTCCTTCTCTTTTGTCTCGTGGTGGGGACACTGATGGGATGAGAGAAAGCAAAGCGAGCATGCACACTGCTTTCCCCTCAACTCCTGCAGTGTCCTCACCACGAGACAAAAGAGAAGGACAGAGATACCCGAAATCATCTCTCTATTCTTCAAATCTTTCAACCCCGCCTCTCACGGTAGGGACCAGTCTATTATATATGTCTATGCGTCACACGTACGGCCCCCTTTCTTTGTGTGCGTGTCTGTGCCGAGCGTGCAGGGGCTCATTTCCGGCAGCACTGCGTCCCAACTGTAAACATATGCGAATTTGATTTTACTAGAGCTCTTTATCTTAGTGAAATTTCTTATTTATAACGACAGGCCTATCCGCCTAGTCTAGGCTTATTTATTATTTTTCATTTCCTTAGTTCAGATATCGCCGAGAGTTACTCGCGCACGGTTATCGTTTTTATATAATTTCCAAGAAAGAAAAGAATCATGACGTCCATCGGACGTAATGTGCAAAAATTGTTTCATTTTCAATTTGTCCTTTGACTCATTCTTTTGTAAAAAGGTTCTTTCCGATCCAAATATAGAATTTTCAATTTAAAGCTTATGTACAGAAGATATACTCACTTTTGTTATAATTTTTTTTCTTTACGCGATGACATTTTTTGTTTCTATTTTTTTATTTGTTTGTATTCAAATAGAGATCTTGCAAAGTCAATTTCATTCATTTGTGCATTCTGAGCTATATGACAAGTTAATAAGTAATAAAAGAACATTTGCATTAATAAATGTGTGTGTGAATTGCAAAAAATATGTTTCCGTTATGAAACTGTATCATTATTTTGGTGTTCTTTAGTTTTGTTTAAAAAGTTTCAGATGAATATTTTATAAGTATATCAGTTTTAGTTTTATAATTTATATATGGCTCGACTAAATGATAACTCTTTCATGATGTAAATGAAACATCAGAAAATATACACTACACAAATATAATTATAATACGTACTAAATTGTTTTTATAATGTATATCAGTCGATAGACGTCATTCTTCTTTTATTAAATTAGCTTCTGTCAATAAGGGATAAGCTTTCAAAATTTGATTTTCCGTTTTTTCGATTTCTTTGTCCGTCGTTTTTGTTACCATCTATTTTATATCACGAATCTCAGCGATTAATGTATCTATTTTCAAATCAATGTTAGCCATTACTCGTAGAATTGTTTTGTTGCAATTTTTATATATGAAAACAATAAAAATATAAACTAAAATAAATAAAATAATAAGAGGCCATGAAGAGCCGACGCAGATGTAGGGCGTGAAAAAAATTTCAATAAGATACGATGCTTAATCTTCCATTTTTATTTCAAACGAACGTTTCGGACTCCTTTTCGAGCCTTCTTCAGCGACTATTGATATAAAAAAAATACAAAAATAATAAATAAATATAATCGACAAACGTGATAACGGCAAAAAACATAGAGAAAGAGAAAATGCATAATCGAATACATACATAATTATAAATACATATATAATTATAAAGATAAAGCGGCGCGACGCATCACAACTGATTCTCGAAACAGCCCAATGCAAAGTGCCTCCTAGGCGGTGCAAAACGCAAGGAGCGATGCACTAACATAGAAATATAAAAATTATAAAAATGTAACCAAAAACTATGTACTAAGAGACTTATTAGGCCAAAGGCAACTCACTCGGACCGAGAAAACCAGCAAGGCTGATACATACACCTCACATGTAGATACTTAACTAAACTTAACTAAACTGAAAATTTCGAACAGTAACGACGACCATGTAGTCAACAAAATAAAGGCAGATAAACATTGATTCGCTTATATCTTCGATATGTTGTCAATAATAGACAAACAAGCTGTATTCAATTTTAAGGTATCATTATGGAGGTTCAACGCATTTTTTTAGCGCTTAATATAAATCATCTCTGATACTAATCTCTTTTCTAAAAATATTTCCTCATCCAAGATTTCAACGTCATCAAAATTAAAATTGTGGTTCAACAATCTATGATCAGCAATGACAGATGTCAAGTTCCTTTTATGTTCTTTTTTATTCGTATCTTCAACAAGCGTCCAGTCTGTCCCACATAGGAAGCATCACAATTCATACAATTGATCTTATATACTATGTTGCTACGTGAATCCTTCTGCAACTTATCCTTTCCAACATTAATAAATCCCTAAAGTTCGTTCAAGCTGCTCCAGTATAAGAAGGAAAGGAAATTCTGACATCTAGATCTCTAATGCAATGTCTA
>JAPIVC010000415.1:0-204462 GCA_030586385.1 Camponotus fellah | reverse complement strand
GACATACTTTGATGCGTACAGACGAGAAAAAACACTTTTTTTCCCAGAAAGCGTTCGACCATAAGACCTATTTGGATGCGTACTGACGAGATAAACACTTTATTTTCAAATAGCGCAAGACGCAGGCGACATACTTGGATGCGTACGACGAGAGAAAACACTTTTTTCCAGATAGCGACCGACCATAAGACGTATTTGGATGCGTACTGACAAGATAAATACTTTATTTTCATATAACGCAAGACGCATGCGACATACTTGGATGCGTACAGACGAGAAAAAACACTTTTTTTCCAGATAGCACAAGTCGCATGCGACATACTTGGATGCGTACTGACGAGAAAAACTCTTTATTTTCAAATAGCGCAAGACGCGTGCGACATACTTGGATGCGTACAGACGAGAAAAAACACTTTTTTCAGATAGCACAAGTCGCATTCGACATACTGGATGCGTACAGACGAGAAAAACACTTTATTTTCAAATAGCGCAAGACGCATGCGACATACTTGGATGCGTACAGATGAGAAAAACACTTTTTTTTCCAGAAGCACAAGTCGCATTCGGCATACTTGGATGCGTACAGACGAGAAAAACTTTATTTTCAAATAGCGCAAGACGCATGCGACATACTTGGATGCGTACAGACGAGAAAAACACTTTTTTTCCAGATAGCGTCTGACCATAAGACCTATTTGGATGCGTACTGACAAGATAAACACTTTATTTTCATATAGCGCAAGACGCATGCGACATACTTGGATGCGTACAGACGAGAAAAACAATTTTTTCCAGATAGCGCAAGTCGCATGCGACACTTGGATGCGTACTGACGAGAAAAACTCTTTATTTTCAAATAGCGCAAGACGCGTGCGGCATACTTGGATGCGTACAGACGAGAAAAACACTTTTTTCCAGATAGCGTCCGACCATAAGACCTATTTGGATGTGTACTGACGGGATAAACGCTTTATTTTCATATAGCGCAAGACGCATGCGACATACTTTGATGCGTACAGACGAGAAAAACACTTTTTTCCAGATAGCGTCGACCATAAGACCTATTTGGATGCGTACTGACGAGATAAACACTTTATTTTCAAATAGCGCAAGACGCAGGCGACATACTTGGATGCGTACAGACGAGAAAAACACTTTTTTTCCAGATAGCGTCCGACCATAAGACCTATTTGGATGCGTACTGACAAGATAAACACTTTATTTTCATATAACGCAAGACGCATGCGACATACTTGGATGCGTACTGACGAGATAAACACTTTATTTCCAGATAGCGCAAGTCGCATTCGACTTACTTGGATGCGTACAGACGAGAAAAACACTTTATTTTCAAATAGCGCAAGACGCATGCGACATACTTGGATGCGTACAGACGAGAAAAACACTTTTTTTTCCAGAATGCGCAAGTCGCATTCGGCATACTTGGATGCGTACAGACGAGAAAAACAATTTATTTTCAAATAGCGCAAGATGCATGCGACATACTTGGATGCGTACAGACGAGAAAAACACTTTTTTCCAGATAGCGTCCGACCATAAGACCTATTTGGATGCGTACTGACGAGATAAACACTTCATTTTCAAATAGCGCAAGACGCATGCGACATACTTGGATGCGTACAGACGAGAAAAAACACTTCATTTTCAAATAGCGCAAGGCGCATGCGACATACTTGGATGCGTATAGACGAGAAAAACCCTTTTTTGCAGTTAGCGTCCGACCATAAAACTTATTTGGATGCGTACTGACGAGATAAACACTTTATTTTCATATAGCGCAAGACGCATGCGACATACTTGGATGCGTACAGATGAGAAAAACACTTTTTCTCCAGATAGCACAAGTCGCATTCGACATACTTGGATGCGTACAGACGAGAAAAACACTTTATTTTCAAATAGCGCAAGACGCATGCGACATACTTGGATGCGTACAGACGAGAAAAAACACTTTTTTTCCAGATAGCGTCTGACCATAAGACCTATTTGGATGCGTACTGACAAGATAAACACTTTATTTTCATATAGCGCAAGACGCATGCGACATACTTGGATGCGTACAGACGAGAAAAAACAATTTTATTCCAGATAGCGCAAGTCGCATGCGACATACTTGGATGCGTACTGACGAGAAAAACACTTTATTTTCAAATAGCGCAAGACGCGTGCGACATACTTGGATGCGTACAGACGAGAAAAACACTTTTCTTCCAGATAGCGTCCGACCATAAGACCTATTTGGATGTGTACTGACGAGATAAAGGCTTTATTTTCATATAGCGCAAGACGCATGCGACATACTTGGATGCGTACAGACGAGAAAAAACAATTTTTTCCAGATAGCCAAGTCGACATACGACATATTTGGATGCGTACTGACGAGATAAACACTTTATTTTCAAATAGCGCAAGACGCATGCGACATACTTGGATGCGTACAGATGAGAAAAACACTTTTTTTCCAGATAGCACAAGTCGCATTCGACATACTTGGATGTGTACAGACGAGAAAAACACTTTATTTTCAAATAGCGCAAGACGCATGCGACATACTTGGATGCGTACAGACGAGAAAAACACTTTTTTCCAGATAGCGTCCGACCATAAGACCTATTTGGATGTGTACTGACGAGATAAACACTTTATTTTCATATAGCGCAAGACGCATGCGACATACTTGGATGCGTACAGACGAGAAAAACACTTTTTTTCCAGATAGCACAAGTCGCATTCGACATACTTGGATGCGTACAGACGAGAAAAACACTTTATTTTCAAATAGCGCAAGACGCATGCGACATACTTGGATGCGTACAGATGAGAAAAACACTTTTTTTCCAGATAGCGTCCGACCATAAGACCTATTTGGATGCGTACTGACGAGATAAACACTTTATTTTCAAATAGCGCAAGACGCATGCGACATACTTGGATGCGTACAGACGAGAAAAACACTTTTCTTCCAGATAGCGTCCGACCATAAGACCTATTTGGATGTGTACTGACAAGATAAACACTTTATTTTCATATAGCGCAAGACGCATGCGACATACTTGGATGCGTACAGATGAGAAAAACACTTTTTCTCCAGAATGCACAAGTCGCATTCGGCATACCTGGATGCGTACAGACGAGAAAAACACTTTATTTTCAAATAGCGCAAGACGCATGCGACATACTTGGATGCGTACAGACGAGAAAAACAATTTTTTTCCAGATAGCGTCCGACCATAAGACCCTATTTGGATGTGTACTGACGAGATAAACACTTTTTTTCCAGATAGCGCAAGTCGCATGCGACATACTTGGATGCGTACAGACGAGAAAAACACTTTATTTTCAAATAGCGCAAGATGCATGCGACATACTTGGATGCGTACAGACGAGAAAAACAATTTTTTTCAGATAGCGCAAGTCGCATGCGACATATTGGATGCGTACTGACGAGAAAAAACTTTATTTTCAAATAGCGCAAGACGCATGCGACATATTTGGATGCGTACAGATGAGAAAAAACAATTTTTTCCAGATAGCGCAAGTCGCATGCGACATACTTGGATGCGTACTGACGAGAAAAACTCTTTATTTTCAAATAGCGCAAGACGCATGCGACATACTTGGATGCGTACAGATGAGAAAAACACTTTTTTTCCAGATAGCGACCGACTATAAGACCTATTTGGATGCGTACTGACGAGATAAACACTTTATTTTCAAATAGCGCAAGACGCATGCGACATACATGGATGCGTACAGACGAGAAAAACACTTTTTTCCAGATAGCACAAGTCGCATTCGACTTACTTGGATGCGTACTGACGAGAAAAACTCTTTATTTTCAAATAGCGCAAGACGCATGCGACATACTTGGATGCGTACAGACGAGAAAAAACACTTTTTTTCCAGATAGCAAGTCCGCATTCGACCTACTTGGATGCGTACTGACGAGATAAACACTTTATTTTCAAATAGCGCAAGACGCATGCGACATACTTGGATGCGTACAGATGAGAAAAATACTTTTTTCCAGAATGCACAAGTCGCATTCGGCATACTTGGATGCGTACAGACGAGAAAAACAATTTATTTTCAAATAGCGCAAGATGCATGCGACATACTTTGATGCGTACAGACGAGAAAAACACTTTTTTTCCAGATAGCGTCCGACCATAAGACCTATTTGGATGCGTACTGACGAGATAAACACTTTATTTTCAAATAGCGCAAGACGCATGCGACATACTTGGATGCGTACAGACGAGAAAAACACTTCATTTTCAAATAGCGCAAGGCGCATGCGACATACTTCGATGCGTACAGATGAGAAAAACCCTTTTTTTCAGATAGCGTCCGACCATAAGACTTATTTGGATGCGTACTGACGAGATAAACACTTTATTTTCATATAGCGCAAGACGCATGCGACATACTTGGATGCGTACAGATGAGAAAAAACACTTTTTCTCCAGATAGCACAAGTCGCATTCGACATACTTGGATGCGTACTGACGAGAAAAAACTTTATTTTCAAATAGCGCAAGACGCATGCGACATACTTGGATGCGTACAGACGGAAAAAACACTTTTTCCCAGATAGCGTCCGACCATAAGACCTATTTGGATGTGTACTGACGAGATAAAGACTTTATTTTCATATAGCGCAAGACGCATGCGACATACTTGGATGCGTACAGACGAGAAAAACAATTTTTTTCAGATAGCCAAGTCGCATTCGACATACTTGGATGCGTACTGACGAGATAAACACTTTATTTTCATATAGCGCAAGACGCATGCGACATACTTGGATGCGTACAGATGAGAAAAACACTTTTTCCAGATAGCAAGTCGCATGGCATATTGGATGTTACAGACGAGAAAACTTTATTTTCAAATAGCGCAAGACGCATGCGACATACTTGGATGCGTACAGACGAGAAAAACACTTTTTTCCAGATAGCGTCCGACCATAAGACCTATTTGGATGTGTACTGACGAGATAAAGACTTTATTTTCATATAGCGCAAGACGCATGCGACATACTTGGATGCGTACAGACGAGAAAAAACACTTTTTTCCAGATAGCCAAGTCGCATTCGACATACTTGGATGCGTACAGACGAGAAAAACACTTTATTTTCAAATAGCGCAAGACGCATGCGACATACTTGGATGCGTACAGATGAGAAAAATACTTTCTTTCAGATTGCACAAGTCGCATTCGACATACTTGGATGCGTACAGACGAGAAAAACACTTTATTTTCAAATAGCGCAAGATGCATGCGACATACTTTGATGCGTACAGACGAGAAAAACACTTTTTTTCCAGATAGCGTCCGACCATAAGACCTATTTGGATGCGTACTGACGAGATAAACACTTTATTTTCATATAGCGCAAGACGCATGCGACATACTTGGATGCGTACAGACGAGAAAAACACTTTTTCTCCATAAAGCACAAGTCGCATTCGGCATACTTGGATGCGTACAGACGAGAAAAACACTTTATTTTCAAATAGCGCAAGACGCATGCGACATACTTGGATGCGTACAGATGAGAAAAACACTTTTTTCCAGATAGCGTCCGACCATAAGACCTATTTGGATGTACTGACGAGAAAAGACTTTATTTTCAATAGCGCAAGACGCATGCGACATACTTGGATGCGTACAGATGAGAAAAACACTTTTCTTCCAGATAGCGTCCGACCATAAGACCTATTTGGATGTGTACTGACAAGATAAACACTTTATTTTCATATAGCGCAAGACGCATGCGACATACTTGGATGCGTACAGACGAGAAAAACACTTTATTTTCAAATAGCGCAAGATGCATGCGACATACTTGGATGCGTACAGACGAGAAAAACAATTTGTTTCCAGATAGCGTCCGACCATAAGACCTATTTGGATGTGTACTGACAAGATAAACACTTTTTTTCCAGATAGCACAAGTCGCATTCGACATACTTGGATGCGTACAGACGAGAAAAACACTTTATTTTCAAATAGCGCAAGATGCATGCGACATACTTGGATGCGTACAGACGAGAAAAACAATTTTTTCCAGATAGCGCAAGTCGCATGCGACATAATTGGATGCGTACTGACGAGAAAAAACTCTTTATTTTCAAATAGCGCAAGACGCATGCGACATATTTGGATGCGTACAGACGAGAAAAACTATATTTTCCAGATAGCGCAAGTCGCATGCGACATAATTGGATGCGTACTGACGAGAAAAACTCTTTATTTTCAAATAGCGCAAGACGCATGCGACATACTTTGATGCGTACAGATGAGAAAAAACTTTCTTTCCAGATAGCGACCGACTATAAGACGTATTTGGATGCGTACTGACGAGATAAACACTTTATTTTCATATAGCGCAAGACGCATGCGACATACTTGGATGCGTACAGACGAGAAAAACACTTTTTTCCAGATAGCACAAGTCGCATTCGACTTACTTGGATGCGTACTGACGAGAAAAACTCTTTATTTTCAAATAGCGCAAGACGCATGCGACATACTTGGATGCGTACAGACGAGAAAAACACTTTTCTCCAGAAAGCACAAGTCGCATTCGGCATACTTGGATGCATACAGACGAGGAAAACACTTTATTTTCAAATAGCGCAAGATGCATGCGACATACTTTGATGCGTACAGACGAGAAAAACACTTTTTTCCAGATAGCGTCCGACCATAAGACCTATTTGGATGCGTACTGACGAGATAAACACTTCATTTTCAAATAGCGCAAGACGCATGCGACATACTTGGATGCGTACAGACGAGAAAAACACTTCATTTTCAAATAGCGCAAGATGCATGCGACATACTTGGATGCGTACAGACGAGAAAAAACCTTTTTTGCAGTTAGCTTCCGACCATAAAACTTATTTGGATGCGTACTGACGAGATAAGCACTTTATTTTCATATAGCGCAAGACGCATGCGACATACTTGGATGCGTACAGATGAGAAAAACACTTTTTTTCCAGAAAGCACAAGTCGCATTCGGCATACTTGGATGCGTACAGACGAGAAAAAAACTTTATTTTCAAATAGCGCAAGACGCATGCGACATACTTGGATGCGTACAGACGAGAAAAACACTTTTTCCAGATAGCGTCTGACCATAAGACCTATTTGGATGTGTACTGACAAGATAAACACTTTATTTTCATATAGCGCAAGACGCATGCGACATACTTGGATGCGTACAGATGAGAAAAACACTTTTTCTCCAGAAAGCACAAGTCGCATTCGGCATACTTGGATGCGTACAGACGAGAAAAACACTTTATTTTCAAATAGCGCAAGACGCATGCGACATACTTGGATGCGTACAGACGAGAAAAACAATTTTTTCCAGATAGCGTCCGACCATAAGACCTATTTGGATGTGTACTGACGAGATAAAGACTTTATTTTCATATAGCGCAAGACGCATGCGACATACTTGGATGCGTACAGACGAGAAAAACACTTTTTTTCCAGAAAGCGTTGGACCATAAGACCTATTTGGATGCGTACTGACGAGATAAACACTTTATTTTCAAATAGCGCAAGTCGCATGCGGCATACATGGATGCGTACAGACGAGAAAAACCCTTTTTTTCCAGTTAGCGTCCGACCATAAAACTTATTTGGATGCGTACTGACGAGATAAACACTTTATTTTCAAATAGCGCAAGTCGCATGCGACATACTTGGATGCATACAGACGAGAAAAACACTTTTTTCCAGATAGCGTCCGACCATAAGACCTATTTGGATGTGCACTGACGAGATAAAGACTTTATTTTCATATAGCGCAAGACGCATGCGACATACTTGGATGCGTACAGACGAGAAAAACACTTTTTTTCCAGAAAGCGTTCGACCATAAGACCTATTTGGATGCGTACTGACGAGAAAAACACTTTATTTTCAAATAGCGCAAGACGCATGCGACATACTTTGATGCGTACAGATGAGAAAAACACTTTTTTTCCAGATAGCACAAGTCGCATTCGGCATACTTGGATGCGTACTGACGAGATAAACACTCTATTTTCAAATAGCGCAAGACGCATGCGACATACTTGGATGCGTACAGACGAGAAAAACAATTTTTTTCCAGATAGCACAAGTCGCATTCGACATACTTGGATGCGTACTGACGAGATAAACACTTTATTTTCATATAGCGCAAGACGCATTCGACATACTTGGATGCGTACAGACGAGAAAAACACTTTATTTTCAAATAGCGCAAGACGCATGCGACATACTTTGATGCGTACAGACGAGAAAAACACTTTTTTTCCAGATAGCGTCCGACCGTAAGACCTATTTGGATGCGTACTGACGAGATAAACACTTTATTTTCATATAGCGCAAGACGCATGCGACATACTTGGATGCGTACAGACGAGAAAAACACTTTTTTCCAGATAGCACAAGTCGCATTCGACATACTTGGATGTGTACTGACAAGATACACACTTTATTTTCATATAGCGCAAGACGCATGCGACATACTTGGATGCGTACAGATGAGAAAAACACTTTTTCTCCAGAAAGCACAAGTCGCATTCGGCATACTTGGATGCGTACAGACGAGAAAACTTTATTTTCAAATAGCGCAAGACGCATGCGACATACTTGGATGCGTACAGACGAGAAAACACTTTTCCAGGTAAGACCTATTTGGTGTCTGACGATAAACACTTTTCTATAGCGCAAGACGCTGCGACATCTGGATGCGTACAGATGAGAAAAACACTTTTTCTCCGAAGCACAAGTCGCATTCTTGGATGCGTACAGACGAAAAACACTTTATTTTCAAATAGCGCAAGACGCATGCGACATACTTCGATGCGTGGGAAAAAACAATTTTTTCCCCAGATAGCGTCCGACCATAAGACCCATTGGATGTGTACTGACGAGATAAAGACTTTATTTTCATATAGCGCAAGACGCATGCGACTACTTGGATGCGTACAGACGAAAAAACTTTTTCCAGAAAGCGTTGGCCATAAGACCTTTGGATGCGTACTGACGAGATAAACACTTTATTTTCAAATAGCGCAAGTCGCATGCGGCATACTGGATGCGTACAGACGAGAAAAACCCTTTTTCCAGTTAGCTTCCACCAAAAAATTGGTGCGTACTGACGAGATAAACACTTTATTTTCAAATAGCGCAACCATGCGACATGCGGATGCTCAGACGAGAAAAACACTTTTTCCAGATAGCGTCCGACCATGACCTATTTGGATGTGCACTGACGAGATAAAGACTTTATTTTCATATAGCGCAAGACGCATGCGACATACTTGGATGCTAAAACTCAGTAAAAACCTTTTTTTGCCAAGTCCATTCGGCTGCTGGTGTGGGTAAACACTCTATTTAATAGCGCAAGACGCTGGACACTGGATGGTCGACGAAAAAAAAAATTTTCCAGAGCCAAGTCGCTTGGGTACTGACGAGATAAACCTTTTTCATAGCAAGACCATTCGACTCGTAACAAAAAAAACATTTTCAAAAGCGCAAGGCTTTGATGTACAGACGAGAAAAACCTTTTTCAGACGTCGGTAAGACCTATTTGGATGCGGGAGATAAACACATTTTCAAAACGCAAGCCTGCGCCGTAAAAGAAAAAACATTCCAGATAGCGTCCGACCATAAGACCTATTTGGTGCGTGACGAGATAAACACTTTATTTTCATATAGCGCAAGACGCTGCGCTGTGCTAGAACACCCGATGACAAGTCGCTTCGACCGTGGATGCGTACTGACAAGAACACACTTTATTTTCATAGCGCAAGACGCATGCGACATCTTGGTGCGAGATGAGAAAACACTTTTTCTCCAGAAAGCACAAGTCGCATTCGGCATACTTGGATGCGTACAAACGAGGAAAACACTTTATTTTCAAATATCGCAAGACGCATTCGACATACTTGGATGCGTACAGATGAGAAAAAACACTTTTTTCCAGATAGCACAAGTCGCATTCGACATACTTGGTGCGTGCTAACACCAGTCGGGAACTGCCGCCCGACCACCGGTCGGGCACAGGCAGGGGGCTGTAAGCCCATTTTTTAAACTTAGCAGAAACACGGGTAGGAAGTCCGACGGAACATCGTCGACCGGGAGTCGCCAGTTGAGAACCATAGGCGGCACCCCGAACACGGTCGCCGGGAGTCGCCGGCTGAGAACCCGCCACGGCCCCCGGACTCCCCCGGGCGGAATCCGAATAAGTACCGTTATTTTTTCCGCCGCCCGGTGGGGGCAATTATCGAATACGCCGACGCGGGCCTAATTGGCAGTATAAAATAGGCTCCCGGTGACACTTCAGATCAGATCCTTCGATCCTCTCGACAAGCCGAGCTAGTTAGAAGGCAAGCAAAGCGAATAGAGAAATCCTTGCGAAACTAAGCAGGCCAGAAGGTAGTGCGAACGCTGCCTCTGCCGACTGATATCGGCGCCTACGAAATCGCCTCTGCACTCTAATCCACTGCTGCCAGAAATGAGCCCCTGCACGCTCGGCATGGTTGCGCACACAAAGAAGGGGGGCCGTGTACGTGTGGCGCTCGGCGCTCGGTTACCTTCGGCTCGGCGCTCGACTATCTTCGGGCGGCTTCGGGTAGTAGAGGAGCGCCGACGTATAATCTACTTGTCTTCTCTCTTGCGCTGTAGCTGTAGCTAACGCCTCGAGAATCCTGTGTTAACAGTTCGATCTATTTATGAGGTCTCGCGTGAAAACTTGTCAAATTTACGCATAAAATTTAATAAATCCTTAATCCTTTTAAAATTTGAATAATTAAATAAATTTAAATAATTAAGTAAATATTTAATTAAATAAATATGGAATAATAAAAGATGAAAAGAGAATAAAAATCCACTCTTGGTCAACGTGTACGTTTTTCTCTTAAAAAATAAATATAATTAATTTTATATATCACGGATTACATGTGTAATCACTTGATAAAAATAATACATGTATTTTAAATACATGTTTTATACACAATGGACATTAAAAACAATTTATTTACAGGATTTTATTAAGAAATGATTTTATTGAGAAATATCTTGTATATTTAAAAGGGGAATGTCTTATTTAAAATAATTTAAAAAATACAATTTTATAACAATATATAACAAATACAATTTCAATTGTATAAATACATATTTATAATAAGTATATTTATATTTTTTATTCCTATAACAGAACAATTTTAAAGTTAAGTCTTTTGTTATTTTATTGTTTTATTGTTTTCTATTTTATTTGTTTTAATGAGAAATGCCGATCTAATGCTATGTATTAGAAGGAAATTGACCGGATTTTGCAAATAGTGTGTGTATGTGTGTGTGTTGTATACACGACTTGTAAAATTCGATCGACTTTCCCCTAATGTATATTAGATCGACGATCTCATTTCAGGAAAAAAATAAAATAAAAAATAAAAATGAAAATAAGAAATTAAGAAAGAAATAAAGAATGATAAAATGAAAAAATATAAATAATACAGAAAAAAATAACAAAGTAATAAAAGAGTTAATTTTAAAATTGTTTATTATAAAAATAAAAAATATAAACAAAAAATATAGATAAATTTATAATTATGACTTAATACAATTGTAATTATAAAGTTGTGTTTGTAAAATTGTTATTTTAAATAGGACATTTCTTTTAAATATGAAATATTTCTCGATAAAAGATTAGAAGGCATTTCCCGTGTTTTGAATGTCCATTATGTATAAAATATGTGTATCAAAAACATTATTTTAAACATTATATTATTTCATGTAATTACACATTTTTATCGTGTAATTCATGATGTATGAAATTAATAATCTCTATTCGACAGGTTTAACTATATATTTTTAGAGATAATTTTACCGAGAAAAAAACAAAAAATATATATATATATATAGTGTATATATATATATATATTTAATATAGTGTATAATATATATATATATATAGGTATATAATATATATATATATATATATTATATAATATATATATATATATATATGTGTAAAATATATATATTATTGTGTGTGTTATATATATATATATATATATATATATATATTTACACCACACACACATACACATATATTTTTTTATCGTATGTTTATATTAATTAATTATCTACATATGTATATTTAATTATTTATTTATTTATATGTATGTATGTATATATAATAATCCCCAAAAACTTACCTTTTTAAAAAAGGAAAAACCAAGCTCATGCACTAATTGTATCCAACTGTCATATTGTCTACAAAAAATAGTGATATAAAAAAATGCGCCAATTAAGAATAAAATTTTGTAAAAGATAAATAGAAGTAAAAGGGAAGAAAACTTGTACAAGTTAAATAGAAATATTTTAATTGAAAACATCGTTATACAAAATAGTTGCTTTAATTTTCAAAAATAATAATATTAAATAATTAAAAAATTTATTTAAAAATTGGAAACTAAAAATTAATATAAAACAAGAAAGTAAAAAAATTTTAATTATAAAAACTTGGCGCTGCCAATTTTATTAATATATTCAGCTTAAAGCCTAATTTTCCAATGTAAAACAATATAAATTAATTAAATAAATTAGATCATTAAATTTAAATGTTAGACTAATAATTGGAATATGTTCCAATTTTTTAGATTTCCATATTATATAAAGTTGATAAAATAGAAAAATTAAGCTTGAATAAATCTCATAGAAATTTCTAAAGTAAAAAGTATAATTTGTGAAAATAATATAAGAATTATAATAATTAAATTATTAATTGAAGATCCAGAAGATCTTAAGAGAATTAATAATAAATTTCCAACAATTATATTTGCTGTTAAATATATATTTATTGGAACATATGCCAATTTTATTGGCAGCGCCAAGTTTTTTAATTTAAATTTTTTACTTTTTTGTTTTATATTAATTTTTAGTTTCCCATTTTTTAAATAAATTTTTAATTATTTAATATTATTATTTTTGAAAATTAAAGCAACTATTTTGTATAACGATGTTTTCAATTAAAATATTTCTATTTACTTTACAAATTTTTTTCTTGTATTCTTACTTGTATTTCTTACTTATTTTTCTTTTACAAATTTTTTTTCTTAATTAACAATTTTTATATCACTTTTTTTGTAGACAATATGACAGTTGGATACAATTACGCATGAATCGGCCTTTTTTTACCTTTTTAAAAAGGTAAGTTTTTGGGGATTATATCATTTTTTTTTAGTCTAATTTGCTAAGAGATATTATATTTAAAAAACTTATATATAAACATACATATATATATATATATATATAAAAAGTTATATAATTATTATATTATATATTTATATTTATATTATTTATATTCGTATAGTAGATATATATATTTATTTACCTTGCTCTAATTATCATACCGTACTGGCTCTTGCCAATTTTTAATTAATAATTTAATAATTTATTTTAATTGCACTTTATCACTAATCAAAATGCGGTTAATGATACATGTCACTAATGACACATATGACACATGTCATTAATATCGCAAAGCGTCGGTAGCGCAATCTTCTGTCGAGAGTAGGAAAAGTACGTTTTCTCTTTCTATGTGTTGTGTACATGTGGATGGATGACCATGATAAAGACGTTTCTTAATTGAAAATTTTCATATTTCGACTTTGCATTATGATATCTCCGTTTATAGATCACGCAACGCAAAAATAAAGATACTTTCTTTATACAATTCAAACTCGCTCTATCGATTAAGACTAGTAAAAATTCGATCCGTTCAGCCGTTATTGAAATCTGATAATCTGAGTTACTCTTCAACTGTCCGACTCGCGTATAGATACACGGAGTGCCGCGCAATGCTTCGCATGAACTTGGCGCGAGACACTACCGTGTCTCTTGATATTATTTCATTATGTATAATTTATTCAATATATAATATTTAATATATTTAACATAGTATTTAATTTAGTATTTAATAATAGTATTTAGTATTTAATAAATTTATATGTATAATATATTTATATGTATAATATATTTATATGTATTTAGTATTTAATAATATTTCATATATATTTTTTAAGAAAATATTTTTTACATTTTCTCTGATTCTCGGAACAGACCACCACCTTCTCGCAGTTTCCGTTGAATAACAACATGTACGTTGTTTATTTATAAATTGATAAAATATTATACATGCTATTACAATATTATATTATTTATTAGAAAATATTATTAACATGTATGTTCTATTCTTTATATTCCTTTATATTTTATACCTATCTCTTTATATTTATTTTTTAAAAGAAACACGTTGGCCAAAAGTGGATTTTTATTCTCTTTTCATCTTTTATTATTTCATATTTATTTAATTTGTTTATTTAAATTTTGACAGGATTAAGGATTTATTAAATTTTACGCGTAAATTTTACAAGTTTTCACACGAGACCTCATAAATAGATCGAACCGCTAACATAGGATTCTCGAGGCGTTAGCTACAGCGCGAGAGAGAAGGAGACAGTAGATTATATGTCAGCGCTCCTCTACTACCCAAAGCCGTCCGAAGATAACCGAGCGCCGATAACCGAGCGCCGAGCGCCACATGTACACGGCCTGTCTTCTTTGTGTGCGACCGTGCCGAGCGTGCAGGGGCTCATTTCTGGCAGCACTGCTCTAATCCTATATTTGGCGTTGCAGTTATCCCAGGGAGTTAGGTTAGGTTAGGTTGTGACCGGATCGAGTCCGTAAACGATGGTAATCGTCACAAAACTCACCGGAACGCAGGTTGCGATGATTTCCGCAAACGGTCGCCAGTTGTTTTCACCTTAGCAAACAACAAGATAATAGATCCCTCTGTCCCGGTCACCGATGCACTTCCTCCAAGATCCGTGCGTCCGCCGGGTACTGATTGCTCGAGCCCTCGTCCACGGGATGTCCTCGGGTCTCAGTCTCGTATCACGATACAATCCTCTGGCTTATCGCGCAGTATGGGAATCGCACTGGATACGTGTGGGATACAGTCGCTCACAAAACAAGACACAATTCGAATAAACACTTTGGTCCTTTTATTGTGGCACAAATGAATTCACAAATTTTTAACGAGCTTTCACTGCTCGGAACTCGAAACCTTACGATTAGACGCTGGCCCGTATTGTACGCAATAGATCTCGGATTCGTGTTATATCTAACTGTGCGGGTGTACTCGCGAATCTCTAGAACGTTGACGCGTTGAGAATCCGTCCTCGAGTGAGTTCACCGATTCTCGCGTGCTCTGGTTTTATAGCCCCTCCGCGAGGCTCGCCCCTCCAATGTTCCTTCGTCCAATGGCGGCGACGCTCCCGCCGCGACGCTCTTAGCCAATAGCGTTATTCGACGCTCCACCGTCCGTCGGGTCGTCTCGACGTCCTTGGCGTCTCCTTCATCCAAGATTCCCAACACCATCAACGCGCCTTTCGACTCGACATCTAACATAATTCTCAATCCAAGCTTTTCGCGTACAATCAAACATAATCTTAACTAATTATTATGTATTAAAGAACCTAAAATAATTTGTATCTTAATTTTACAAAATTAACAATTCCGGTCGCGTATCGCTTATAAATAATATATATCTGTTTATACACTTATCTATATAAAATAAAATAAAATAAAATGTTATTTGTATTTCGACCGCACAATATTAATTGTATTTATTGCGTAATATAAAACTTAGTAATCTATGCACATGCGAATTTACAACGTAAGTCGTTACGCTTATCGTCTCAACTAAAATATAATGCCTGTGATCTTAGTCTCTACATAATTCTTTAAACATAAAGTACTAAATAACCCTATTTAAAATTCCCTTTGTTACTCAACATAACGTTAAAACAAAAACATATCGGGATTATAACTTATAACTATCCGGTGCGCGAATGTCGTGTTCCATAAAACTATCTCTAATTATCCGGGAAAGGTTCACACTTCTTTATGTGTCGATTTTCTTTTCACGTTCGCACGTCGTCAACAATCTGTCACAAATGTCAATATTGATTCTTCGCCGGTCCGCATCGCGTTTGGCGTGCGTGCGCTCGCCGATTAACTACGGCCGCGATCTCATCGCGAATTCGTGCTACCGCGAATCTCCTCCGTGGTTTACGCTCATCGTTTCCAATCGTCTGCATTCCAACCCTTTCCCGGATCCTAACCCTTATTTCCTAAATTAATCCTTATTCTACTCTATATGCATATTTATAATCTTCTTCACTTTTACAGGTTTGTCGCGTAGCTGGTCGATGGTCTCGGCTCCGCTCCTTGATCAACCGCGCCTCCAACGGCACCTGTGGCTATCGGTTGCATACCCCCTTCTTCGGGAGCGTCAGAGATTTTGGTCTCCGGTGATTCTGATTCTAGGCGTGTCGTGGTGTCGGTTATTGTTGTTGATTTTGATTTTTTACCAGAACTTTTGTTCCAGTGTTTTCTTCTTGATAATTTTTTGAAGCGGCATATCTCGTCATCGGATTTGTCCGATGCCGATTCAGCGTAAGATTTTTCGGTTGTTTTTCGTCTTCTTTTTTCTTGTATTATTACATTTTCCTTTGTTGAGTCAATTAATTGCTTTAGTTCTTTTGATATATTTTCAATTATTTTCATTTCTTTAACTCTTGATTTTTGACATTTTTGAGTTGTTTGTTTTTCCGGTTCTTGGATTTTGATTATCCTATTTTCCGCATCGCTATCCGACGGTGGTTCGTTTGTGATTTCTTGAGTTTCTTGTGGTTCTGTCGATGCTGGTGTGTTTGATTCGTTCGTTACTATTTGTTCTTTGAGCTGTAATATCTATCTTGTTCCTGAAATTTCTTTATTATCCCTGGACATGTCGCATCTAATTTTGTGGCCCAATTCGCTTCGATTATTTTTTCGATGGAATTTTTCTTTATGTTTTGGGTAATTGTTACCTGTCTTTCGTCTCTTAATTCGGGCGGAATGTTCGAACTGATTGCTATTGATGCGTTAATCGTCATTGACATTCTTGTATTCTCTTCTATTAATATGTGCTTTCGGCTAAGTATTCCGTTTCCTTTGGCAACTGGTTTACAGATCTCATTAGTCCAATTAATTGTTCGTCTTCGTCGCTATCGTCTTCGATGGTCGGCGCTTCTTTTAACGTTTGGATAAGTCCCTCTAATTCTCTTATCCGGTTTCTGTTTCGAGCTATGCTCTGGCAAGTTTTTCTTTTCGCGTTTAATAATTGTCTCGCCTGTTCCTTTAACTCCTCTTCTTTTTTGGACAATTCTTGAAGTTTCTCTTCCATTTTTATGTTTTCGTTGATTACGGTCGATTCGTCCTCTGCTTTTCGTTTTTTGGGTAATCGGAATTCCGTTTTCGTCGTTTCTTGTTCTTCGCGTGTTGTCCACTCGGCTCTCGCTGCACTACTGACCAGGGATGCAAGATTATCTCCGCAAGCAACATGCCACGCGTAGTGGAGAGGGTAACGGAGATGTATGCGTAAGCGTACGTGTGAGTTCGGCGCTTCGGCAAGCTTCGGATAGAAGAAGAGGATAGAATACAGTTTTCTGTCTCCTTCTTACCAAGCAGGTAACGAAACGACGGGCGACGCGCGACGCGGGACGTTGCTGAGCGAGTCTCGCTCTTCGATATGACAAATGTTTCTAGATTACAGCTTTTTTTTATATTTTATAATTTTATTACAAATATATATAAATATATATATACATATATGTAAAAAAAAAATATATATATACACACATTTTGTAATATATTAAATATAATGAATTTTTTTATATATTTAAAATATAAAATATAAAAGTAAGAAAAATAATGAATGCGATTTTCCACACCACCCATGAAGTATCACCAATGGCGTGTTAGGTTTTTTATGTGGATCTTCGCCTTTAGCTCTATTATACCACATTCCATTATTTCATTATATTTTACAAGTATGACGTCTGTTATACAGACAATATATTTTTTATATTCTAGTTTTTTCAAGTATGGTGTCTGTTACAGATAGACAGACAGACAGACAGACAGACACACACATACACACACACACACACACACACACACACACACGCACACACAAGATGTTTTTTATATTCTTGCTTTCTGCAAGTATAGTGTCTGTTAGATAGACAAGATGTTTTGTACAAGCGTAATGTCTGTAATAAGTTTATTATTAATTAGAGGAGGGGCCAGCTACATCAGTGTCTGCAGCATGTAATCTTAAACTATTTTTATTTTTCTTAGTAGCGGTAGCATATAATTTATCGCTTGGAGCTCTATTATATTATATTATATTATATTTATTATATTATAGTAAATTAAATTTTATATAAGAGGAAAAAAAGGAAGAAGGAAAAAAATATGGGAAAGTGAAAATAAATATTCTCTATTATTATTTATTATTTTTTATTATTTTTGTTTTTTTTATTTTTTTTTAATAATAATAATTTTTTATAATAATTGGCCTTCCTCGTCCTCGGCCGCCTTCTTGCCCTCCCTTATTTGTGTTGGCGCTCCATTCGCCCCTAGTGTCCCTGTTTCGGCGGGCATACCAGCGCCTACGGGACTGTCCGCCTCCTCTTTTCGTTATATTATCTGAAAAATAAAACATAAATAATAAATAAATTATAAAAATGCATATATATATATATATATATATATATACAGGGTGATTCAAAATAACCCCTGTGTCCCTGAAATGACATATTAATGAGACAATTCTAAGACGATTTTTCCTTTTGCAAAATTTCGTCCGAAGCTTAGTTTTCGAATTATTAAAGAAAGTAGTTGACGCATGACGGGTCGGGTACAAGAGGCAGGCAGGGGGCGGCGCGATTCACCGTCAGCCGCGGGCGCTTACGCGGGGCACCTGCTGCGATCAGCTGATCGCTGCACATGCACAGACACACATGCGAACCCATACATTATCTGTCTGTCTGTCTCTCTCTCTCTCTCTCTCTCTCTCTTTCTCTTTCATTCGCTCACTCACCTGTAATTTTTTTTTACGAGAGAAGGGAAAATGCATTTTATGCATACTCACCGGTCGATCCAGTGAGTTATGTGGGACTCGAGTACCAAGTCGAATTACCAACTCGGTACTCCCTACCCACTAAAAACTCCTCTCTTTTTATGAATTTTCTTTGACACACTGTCCCTTTGTCTTTCCCGAGATCTGTTTTCACATAACGTCAAAAAATAGTTATTATTACCTTGTTCGATGACTTTTGATGTATTGCTGTAATTGCTTGAAGGAGAAATGAATTTTCCGATAGATCGTACGTTCTCAAATTTAACGTAGATATCACGTTGCACAAGGCAGAAATCCACACTAAATTATTAACTGAAAGTTTTTCTTCTTTCATGAACTGCATTCTTTTATAAACTTTAACATAATCACATTTATTTACTCACTCGATGAGACGAGAAATTTACTGATGACTCTATCACTAATCACTGTCGAATAATAACTGTTGGCAATTAAAATCACTCGATGAAAGAAACGCGCGCGGACATGTTACTTGTGACGCGTATGATATCTATTTAAAAATTAATTAGATTAAATAAGTGTTTATAAAATATTTATTTAAAAACACTTATCTAATCTAATTAATTTTTAAATAGATATACGATGTATGGATATCATACACATTCATAATAATAATAATATTAATATGTTAAATGTTTATTATGTCTACCACGCATTCTTCAATCGAACACATGATCGCGTTCGATAGCGCCAGTAGTACCTTAACCTACCGCAACCTATCATGACAAAAAACTGCTTGCCGTCGCATTGTTGCGTCGTCGCGTCGTCGCGTCGCAAGTAATCAAACAAGGTAATAATAACTATTTTTTGACGTTATGTGAAAACAGATCTCGGGAAAGACAGAGGGACAGTGTGTCAAAGAAAATTCATAAAAAGAGAGGGGTTTTTAGTGGGTAGGGGAGTACCGAGTTGGTAATTCGACTTGGTACTCGAGTCCCACATAACTCACTGGATCGACCGGAGAGTATGCATAAAATGCATTTTCCCCTCTCTCGTCAAAAAAAAAAAATTACAGGTGAGTGAGCGAATGAAAGAGAGAGAGAGAGAGAGAGAGAGAGAGAGAGAGAGAGAGAGAGAGAGAGAGAGAGAACAGACAGACAGACAGACAGACAGAGAATGTATGGGTTCACATGTGTGTCTGTGCATGTGCAGCGATCAGCTGATCGCAGCAGGCGCCCCGTGTAAGCGCCCGCGTCTGACAGTGAATCGCGTCGCCCCTGCCTGCCTCTTGTACCCGACCCGTCATGCGTTAACTACTTTCTTTAATGATTCGAAAACTAAGCGTCGGACGAAATTTTGCAAAAGGAAAAATCGTCTTAGTATTGATTTAATAATATGTCATTTCAGGGACACAGGGGTTATTTTGAATCACCTTGTATATATATGTATATGTATATATATTAAATATGTTTTTTTATAAATTTTATCCAATTATATATATATATATATATATATACATATATATATAATGTACCCGGACCTTTTACAATCTCTTAACAGAGAACATATAAAATCACGCATAAAAATAAAAATACAAAAATAAAATAAAAATAAAGCTAACAAAAATAAAAATAGGTACATATTGAAAGCAAAATCGAAATAAAGCTAAATCATCAAACATCTATTTTGGTCCGCTACGCATAGACGACACTGTCTGTTCAACCGCCATTCGCTTATATATATATAGGTATATATATATATAAGCGAACGACGGTTGAACAGACGATGTCGTCTATATATATATATATATATATATATATATATATAAAATTATTTTATCCAATTATATATATAATTGGATAAAATAAAATTTAATATAAAAAAAATCTACCATTTTGCGCCCGTTGCTTTTTCTCTTCCTCCTGCTGATGCTGCTGCTGTTGCTGCTGTTGTTGTTGTTCTTGCTGCTGCTGCTGTTGTTGTTGCTGTTGCTGCTGCATATATAATTGCAGCTGTTGGTTGAAAAATTGTTGATGCAACAATTGTTGCATCAGTTGCTGCATACTTGGCTCTTGAAGAGCGAGCGCGCCCATTTCTGCATTGATTTCCTCTAAAATTTAGAAAAATTAAAAAGATGAGTTTTTTAGTATTTTTTTTATTCAGTAAAACATTTTGTGTTAAATTTAACATATTTTACATGTTCCAATTTATTCACTCTAATTTTAATGTTAATTTACATTAAACAGAAGGCAAAATATATAAATAAATAACAAGTAATATGTAAAAAATTAACACAAAAATGTAACATTTGAACGTTATTGCGTTGTTTTAACTCTTAGAAACGGTGAATATTAACTCAATGTAGAAAAGTCAATAATACAACGACAATATGTTATATTAACATAAGGGTATGTTAAAAATTTAACACAAAAATTTTTACACAAGAAAAATCTACAGAAATACAAAATATTTTTTACCATGTACAAATATATAAAGATTTACTTACGATAGCCATTATGTTGACGTTCAGTTCAAATCCGTTTATCGCCGTTCTTTCATGTTCATGAGAATAAGGCACACTTGGCACTTGTTCATTTGTTTATATACGTGCCTTGTGAAACCTTGGTGTTCAAAAGACTATCATGATCCCGATTGTGAGTTATTATTTAAAATTTCTATATATCTTTATCCTCTTGACTCTTTATCTTCTTTTATTCTTTAACTCTTCTTTAATTCTTTGTTTCTGCTTATTTTTTATTTCATAATGTGCGATGAATTAAAAAAAATCTAAGCGAAGTTTTTCAGAGTATTGGCTCAATGATGAGCGCATTAATTCTTGGATACGTAAAGTATCGTCTGATGAAAGCTTATATCATTGCACAATATGCAATAAAAATATTTCATGCAATACGCATGTTTTGAGACATGCGAATTCTGCAAATCATAAAAATAATATTAAAAATAACTCATCTTTAAATATTGATAAAAATAATAATAATAATGTAGATACAAAAATATCCGAAAAATATAAATTTCAGGAAGAATGGTTAGAGATTGATATATTTAAGCCATGGTTACAAAAAGTATCACATAATATAAATTCATTTTTTTGTTCATTTTGCGATAAATCCATGAAAGCTGATTTATCGAAAATTTATCGTCACACAGAATCCAAAGCACATATAGAAATATGTAAAATTAAAACAGAAACAAAGAATATAATGAACGAAAATATAAACGTAGCAGATGATTCACTTTTGTCGTTTAAAGAGCGAAAGAAAATAGCAGAAATTCGGTATGCTGCATTAATTGCTGATAAAAATATTTCGCATCTAACGGCAAAAGAAATCCTCAGTTTTTTTCAACATATAGGAGAAGATCCTAATGTGTTAAAAAGCATGAGCATGAGCCGAACAAAATGTAAAAACATTATTACAAATGTTTTGTGCCCGATCGAAACAGATCGTGTCGTCAATACGCTTCAAAGTACAAAATTTACAATTTTTATTGACGAAATATCTGATATAACAAATAATAAATGGATGACTTTTCTTGTTCGATACGTTGATCCAGAGACATTAGATATTCGCTCACAATTAGTTAAATTAATCGATATTGATGCCAAAGATTCAAGCGCAGAAAAGTTGTTTGAGGCATTTAAATGTGAAATGTGGAAATTACAGATACCGTTTTTAAATATCGTAGCTTTATCATGCGATAATGCATCTGATATGACAGGAAAACATTTATCGTTTAAAAAAAAATTGAAAAAAATGTGTCCACATTTATTAACATTTTCATGTCCATGCCATTCTTCTGCATTAGCAGCGCATGCGGCTTGTTCTAAAATATGTCCTGCATATTGCGAGGAATTTCTAAAAAAAAATTGCTACTTATCTCAATAGCAGTCCAAAACGTACGGCTATTTTTCGTGAATTTTGTGAGTGTTTTCAAGAAACAAATCGCAAAGTATTGAAATTATGTGGTAAACGCTGGCTTTCGCACTATTTATGCATCGAAAGGCTTCTTGAATCTTGGGATACAATTAAATACTTTCTTACTGAAATGGTTGTAAGTGAAAAAACAAATTCTGGAGAATATCTATTGTCTATGATGGACAACGTAGAGATGAAAGCTTATTTCCTGTTTTTAAAATACGTTTTAAATTTCTTTAATGCATTTAATACATTCTTTCAAGCATTAGAAACAAGGATTCATTTATTACATCCAAAATCTAGAAACTTTCTTTTTCAAATCTTCGAAATTTTAAAAAAAAAGAATATTTAAAACCATTTTCTACAAATACTATATTCTCACTAAAAGAAAATCAAAAAGTTATAAATGAAATTATTTTAGGATCAGAATGTGAAGAATATCTAAACGAATAACACTTAAAGTTTACATAAACATAGTTAAAATTGTTCGAGAGAACTGTTTAATATTTTATGTAACTGCTGCAGAAGAAATTCGTAAAAGATTACCTATAAACAACATGTTTTTATCAAAGTTACAAGTTTTTCGACCATACATAACTTTATTTGGTAATAATAGAGAAACATCATTCAATGATGTTTCCTTTATAGCTATTGGCGGCTTTGATGAAAATGGTTTAAAAGAAGAATGGATTGCTTTACCATTAGATTTTACAATGGAAGAAAAACAAAGTTTTTCTAAATTAAATTTTGACAGCATGTGGAAAACAATTTTACAAAATCAACACAATAATTTTATTAAATATCCTAATTTAACAAATGTTATAAGTACTATAAGATCTCTTCCAAATTCAAATGCCGATCCGGAAATAATGTTTTCTCTTTTAAATAATTTAAAAACGAAAAACCGTAACAAGTTTTCGTCAACTATTGTTAATGTTATTTGTGTATTTAAATCGACATTAAAAATCGACATTAAAAACGAGGGGCGAAACAGTTATAAAAATGAAAATTGACAAAAAGCATTTATCTCTTATGTCAGCGGATAAATTATATGCTACCGCTCCTAAGAAAAATAAAAATAGTTTAAGATTACATGCTGCAGACATTGACGAAGCTGACCCCTCCTCTAATTAATAATAAATTTATTAGACATTACGCTTGTACAAAACATCTTGTCTGTCTAACAGACACCATGCTTGAAAAAACTAGAATAAAAAATATACTGTCTGTATAATAGACACCATACTTGTAAAATATAATGAAATAATGGAATGTGGTATAATAGAGTTCCAGGCGAAGATCCACATAAAAAACCTGTGTGTATGTGTGTGTGTGTGTTTGTCTGTCTATCTGTCTAACAGACACCATACCTTGTAAAAAGTAAAAATATAAAAAAGATCTTGTCTGTATAACAGACATCATACTTGCAGAAAGCAAGAAAATGAAAAATATCTGGTGTGTGTGTGTGTGTGTGTGTGTGTGTGTGTGTGTGTGTGTGTGTATGTCTGTCTGTCTAACAGACACCATACTTGAAAAAACTAGAATATAAAAAAATATATTGTCTGTATAACAGACATCATACTCAGTGATGGTAGGCCGGGTGATTTTTTCGCGCATGCATCGCGAACGCGGCGTTAATGAAGTATCTAGTAGAAGTAAAATGTGTGTCACTGGTCGCCTTTAAATAAATTTCTGAAAGAAAATTTTTTACGAGCGACCAACAGCACCCTAATTTCACTTTTTTCGCTGTACTTTAAAACACTATAACATTCATTCAGGACTCGGGACTTCCTTCTGGCATCACCGACCTCAGTTTGCCCGCCAAATTTTGGCGCCCATAATCCGCTATCTGATACACCGTTGCTTTCCTGCGATTACTACTACGCATGCGCGAAAGAAAATCACCCGGCCTATCATCACTGATCATACTTGTAAAATATAATGAAATAATGGAATGTGGTATAATAGGGCTCCAGGCGAAGGTCCACATAAAAAACCTAACACGCCATTGGTAATACTTCATGAGTGGTGTGGAAAATCGCATTCATTATTTTTCTTACTTTTATATTTTATATTTTAAATATATAAAAAAATTCATTATATAATATTTAATATATTACAAAATGTGTGTATGTATATATATATATATATATATTTTACATATATGTATATACATATTTATATATATTTGTAATAAAATTATAAAATATAAAAAAAGCTGTAATCGAGAAACATTTGTCATATCGAACAGCGAGGCTCGCTCAGCAATGTCCCGCGTCGTGCGTCGCCCGTCGTTTCGTTGCCTGCTTGGTAAGAAGGAGACAGAAAACTGTATTCTGTCCTCTTCTTCTATTCGAAGCTTGCCGAAGCTCACACATACGCTTACGCATACATCTCCGTTACCCTCTCCACTACGCGTGCCATGTTGCTTGCGGAGATAATCTTGCATCCCTTGTGAGCTCTCCGGTCCTCGCGTGCTCTCGTTTTATAGTCTCTCCGCGAGGCTCGCCCCTCCAATGTTCCTTCGTCCAATGGCGGCGACGCTCCCGCCGCGACGCTCTTAGCCAATAGCGTCATTCGACGCTTCACCGTCCGCCGGGTCGTCTCGACGTCCTTGGCGTCTCCTTCATTCAGGATTCCCAACACCCGTCAACGCGCTTTTCGACTCGACATGTAACATAATTCGCAATCCAAGCTTTTCGCGTACAATCAAACATAATCTTAACTAATTATTATGTATTAAAGAACCTAAAATAATTTGTATCTTAATTTTACAAAATTAATAATTCCGGTCGCTCATAAATAATATATATCTGTTTACACATTTATCTATATAACAGAAAATAAAATAAAATGTTATTCGTATTCGACCGCATAATAGTAATTGTATTTATTACGTAATATAAAACTTATTAATCTATGCACGTGGGTATTTACAACGTAAATTGTTACGCTTATCGCCTCAACTAAAACATAATGCCTTTGATCTTAGTCACATAATTCTTTAAATATAAAGTACTAAATAACCATATTTAAAATTCCCTTTGTTACTCAACATAACATTAAAACAAAAGCCTATCAGGATTATAATTTATAACTACCCAGTGCGCGAATCTCATGTTCCATAAAACTATCTCTAATTATCCGGGAAAGGTTCACGCTTCTTTATGTGTTGATTCTCTTTTCACGTTCGCACGTCGTCAACAATCTATCACAAATATCAATATTGATTCTTCGCCGGTCCGCATCGTTTGGCGTGCGTGCGCTCGCCGATTAACTACGGTCGCGATCTCGTCGCGAATTCGTGCTACCGCGAATCTCCTCCGTGGTTTACGCTCACCGTTTCCAACCGTCTGCATTCCAACCCTTTCCTGGATCCTAACCCTTATTTCCTAAATTAATCCTTATTCTACTCTGTATGCATATTTACAATCTTCTTATTCACTTTTACAGGTTCGTCGCGTAGCTGGTCGATGGTCTCGGCTCCGCTCCTTGATCTACCGCGCCTCCAACGGCACCTGTGGTTGTCGGTCGCAAGGTTAGGTTAGGTTGTGATCGAACTTTAGGGATGATTTATAAAAATCACGAAGAATGAGGTTCCTACCTTATTCAGAGTTACGATCGCCAACTCATTTGACCCGTTAATGAGCAAGGAATGATGTCCTCGGTTCGTATTTCCTTCTATGCGGGAGCCCCGAGTTGACAACCACTGTCGTGGTACAAGGCCGGATCCCCGGGATGAGAACTCCCGTCGGAAAATTCCAGCCGTCACTTCCGCGACGAACGACGCAGCAAAGGGGAACGCGCGACGCAGTAGCCTCACCGCGCGCGCTGCCTTTGTCTCCCGCGACGCTCAGCTTCCCTTTCCACTTCGTTAACGCACACTGCCACTGCGCGTTATCTCGATCGCCTCGTGATAACTCGTCAACCCTTTGCTTCTTTGTGACAGGTCACCGCTGGATCTGCGTCCGGATGATGGATTCCTGTGAAGACTTTTGGAAAATCGACGACACACGCCCGCGATATCTCGAGGACAAAGGATCTGGGAATGTTTGTTCATACACACACACACACACACACACACACACACGCGAAAGAAAAGAAAACCGCGTTCACCTCTGCGCGAAAACAAAGGATGCTGATTCTCGCGCGCTCTCGACACGCTTCATACGCTTTTACGCGCATACGCGAACAAACAAAAATAAATTTTACGTATAACACTTAATAATTATATTAATTAATAATTATATTACACGGAAATAATAATTCCTTTGTTACGCACGATGTAATGCGCGCGTAGAGACTCCTCTCTGTTTGGAATCCCGGGAATGACTCTCTCGATCCGGGCGTCGGGACGCTCTTATATACGGGACACCCCACTCGATTGCTATCCTCACTCTAGTGGACAAAACTACAGTATATGCTAACCGCTATAGTACGCTTACATCTACTATACAATACGCAAACTATACATAATTCGCTGCACTTTTCGCACTTTCGTGCACCTCTCGGGTTGCCGCGAAGTGCGGTATCCGCTGCACTTTCGCACACTCGCACGCAAAGCTCGCTATCTGCACTTTTCATATGCATCGTCGCACGCTCGCACGCACAATCAGTTTCCTGCACTTCTGGGTGCATCGTCGCACGCTCGCACGCACTTCAGGTCGTCTCACTCTCGCCAGGATGGTCCCGGCACCGGCTCGCTTTCCGCGCTGGCCCGTTTGAGACGGACGACGGGTATCTTTTTTCTGCTGGTCCGTGGTCATCCGGGGTGGCATTTCCAGACGAGCCGCTCGAGGGCGACCGGATGGATCTGCCCGGTGTTGGTGGCTTCTCCTTCGGCTTCAAGGTTAGGTTACGCGATAGGAACGCGAGCCGCCTCCGACGCTTGCTAGCGTCGCGACGCCTTCCAAAAACCCACTATCCGTTAGGAAAAAAATTACGTAATTTAAATTACGGGTTTAAAAGGCCCGAACAGCTGACGATTATAAACAGCGATAAGAATCGCGACAAAAACAATTCGAGCGAACCGCGTGCATAAAAACCGAGCGCGCTATACCACGATACGTACGAGATCACGAAATCAATTATATTACTGTTCCGCACCGCTAATTAATCGATCCGGATTCTCCGCAAGGCCCGTGGCACGACCAACCGCGAAAGCGCAACCGCGGTCCACGGGTGAAACGCGAGTCCTCCGAAGCAGGTGCGAAAAACGGAAGTCCGTTGATCGATCGATGCAATCGCTTCTGTCATGATCCACCTCATGTTACATTCACACACACATTCGCATTCAAATTGTACATTCGCAATCAAGCATACAATTGTATCTTCACCCCCCTCACACACACACACACACACACACACACACACACACACACACACACACACACACACCTTGTGCAACCAATATACATCTGAAATAAACACCGTTATTTACACTTACACGCTAAAAACATTATTTTACCCGCTACCTGGATCCGACGACTATCCGCAGCCAAGAAAATCCACGATACGAAAAGCGCACGTTACAATGATAATGGCGCGAGCACATGGCGCGTATACATATATCTGTCGGGTGGTTTGACGCGTATATATCATGCGTAATATCTTCCACTACGACCAAAAAGCCGCAGTTACAGTAAATTGTCGTATTTTCGAAGTGTGTTTTACAGGATAGCGGAAAGAGAGACAGGGTGGAGTGGTTTTTCGACAATCCTAGATGGGCGGAACTTTCTGCAATGTAAATCTCGTAAACGACTATATACGATCAATGGAAGTTGAAATCGGATTTCCTTAATTCGTCGAATTGTTCCGAAAAACTTATTGAATTAACTTCCACCATGTTTAATTGCGATGTAGAATATTAAGTAATGTCGATAATAATGAATTTCTTTTAATTAAATTTGTTAATTAAAGATACGAATTTAGATTTAAAGATATATTTTTTCGATAGTAATGGAAATTGTTTTTCGTTTCATTAAGAGATAACGCCGTGAAATTTGCATGTTAATAGCTTCGACAAACGTTGTAGTTAGATTACGTTCGACAATGACATCACGGATACTTAATGACTTTCCATTTCTTACATTTACGATTTACGTAATTGGCAATTATTTCACGTAAGCTTTCTTAACGATCACAGATCTACGAATACGTGTACGAAAATCTAAAAATGACCTCCGAATTAAATCGCCAAGTTTGTCGGACAATTATTTTATAGCATCGTATAAGCACATATTATAAAGATACATATATATATATATATATATATATATATATACGTTAATCAAAATATTTGTCAGAACTTACAGAGGGATTACATTTTTGTGTTATACGGTCTGTTGCATCACATAATATTGCGGAGATAATTATGGGCATAAATTTCGAAGTACTTCTTGTGAGATGGAAAATAATTTTCACTCTCTCTCGCTTAAGCAGCGTGAAACGGTCCACCTTTCTTGACGCTCCAGAGCGGCTCATCGGATAGTCAAGATTCGAGCGAAGGGGGGGAAAATCAACTTGTGTGAACATTTTCGATTAAACTAAAATGTATTTATTGTATGAAATATTTACAATGGTCGTGTATGTGAGTGTATGTGTGTCAGTGTGTTTGTAATCGTGTGAAATTATGCTATGGAAACGTACGTGATATTAGCGAAATAAACTATAGGTAATCGTAAACGGTAGATTCGGCGCGTACGAGTAATATCGGGCGTATGGGAAACGCGTATAAACGATAACGGATGACCACAAAATCGCGGACTTGGAAATCGAAGTCTAGAACGGAGAATCGAGTCAGGTACTCGGGACGAACACGGAAATACGGAATCTAGAACTAGAGTATGTACCGTCGACGGGACTAAATGTCAGGACGGCTCAGAGTTGCCGGAGACACTCCGTGGAGGCGGGTAAGACCTCGACTCGGACAGGTACGGGAAACCGGGGATACCCGACAAATAGGGAGACATCGCGTCTCGGACGATATCAGGAAAATTGGAGACACCCGGTGGATCAAGAAACACCTCGACCCGGATTGACTTCAGGAAGCCGGAGACACCCGGCGGAGCCGAGGAGCACCTCGGCCCAGGCGAGATCTGGTCAGGATCTGGCCTCGATACACTGGTCGTGCCGGCTCTTATACCCGGCCGAAGATTTCCCCACCTGTCGGATCAATCAAGTGGGACACAACTGCGAAAATATGCGAATAATCGCACGAGCGAGACAGAGCGAGATAGCAAGCGCAAAGCGGTGAGAGCAAGCGAGAAAGCGAGCGTTTGAGCAAGATAGCGTGCGAGCATGCATAGTTGCGAGCGAGATAACAGGTGTATGAGAGGGAATTAGCGGGTGCGATAAAGCAAGTGAGTAGATAAATAACTAGATATATTTATTAAATAGAAAAATAGGAAGCGAGAGCGCATCGTTACAAGCGTGAGTGGAGGAATATAGAGAATAGAAATTGAAACTGAACTTTTGTTTTTAGCGAGATTATTTTCAGATAAAAATATTGTAACTGTCTTACAAAAATCACACAAATTAATTATTACACACAAAATATGGCATTAATGAAATGTATAATATAGTTTTTATATTTAGATAAATGCAGTACGTTTATGTATTACTTGTGTGTATTAATAATTATATATTACAATTTATAAAAATTATCGATATTTCGACAATATAAGATATGCATTTTTACTTTGCATTAACTGTGCTGTATTATACTTGGATAAATATGAAATGTGAAAGCATCGCATTTTACATTTATCTAAGATTAACTATTCAAACTCATGCTGATTTCGTCTCCATCTTCATCATGAAGAAACTTCACTCTTTTTCGCTCTTTGTCCTGTCATCTCCCCTTTTCTAAGCACGCTAGAAGTTCCGGAAGTTCATCAGAAGCTTTGAATGGTTTAATTTGCATACCTAACAATATTATACTGCCAACTCGAAGATAGCTCTTTCTACTTCCTTTTACATTCTGCGAAAGCAACGAGCGATGACGACGCGAGCTGCAAAGAAAAGATAAAGAAAGAGGATGAAATATGGTGGATGAGTGCTCGCACATGAGTGATGAAAGAGGTGAAGGGAAAGTCATAGTATTTCTCCTTTATCTTTTTACGAATCACGTTTTTATATAAATTCGATTTTGTAAACTCGATTTTATTATTTCATTAATAAATATAACTATAATTATATAATTTAATTATCTGTTTAACAGCAAAAAGATGTGAGGAAAGATCAAAATGTAAATATGTACTATTTATTCGAAAATAAAAATGTCATTATTAACAGCATAATCGATATATTTATCATGTTAGAATTTTTAAATCGAGATCACATTTAAATCGAAAATATTTTCTAATTAAAATCATTGTTGCTTGCTCATCATCGCTGTTGCAAAATCTGGATGTTTATTAAATTGTTCGCGCAAGGAACATTTTTTTTCTCTTTTTTTTCAAGCTATAAGTTATTTCGCGAGATATCCGATCGCATCGACATTCACTTCAGGAAATGTGCTCACGTCGAAAAATAATAATATTTCTTTGAGCTCGCTCGCACGGTTCGATCCGACATACTCCGTCGACTCTTCCAGGAATATTCTCTTATTTTTACAGACAAGTATTGCATGAAATATTTATAGGAATCCCCCCCTCCTTTTCTAACAACTGCCGGATTTCGCTTACGATCTTGTCTGATAACAAATTTTTTCGTAAAATTAATATTACATGAAACGCGCCCGGACACGATTTTATCGGCTAAGAATTATCCTTTGTTTCTTAGACAAATATTGCATGAAATATTCATGGTGCGCGTATATTCGATCGATTTTGGTCAGCGTTTTGGCAGTGTGCTCTTTGACATCCCCTGCTTTTCTATATACGTTCTTCTTCCCTTCTATTATCAGCTTATTCACATCCGGGAGTAGGAGAAGTGGTCTTCGCATAATCAGAGTCCATTAGTTTTCTCACCGGAGTAGGATGACAAAAAGCGTCTAAACCGGGAAAGATGGCGAGTGCTCGTAGCCAGCGTGAAAGAGGTTTTTCGCCAACCATCAAGAACGATAGAGCATTTGATTAAGCATTTGATTCCTACATATGCTGATAAATCGAAAGTGTATGAGAAAAAAATAATGATGAGACTTTTCGAAGAATTTATCGTAACATGCCTTTATCATTTATTGATTTGGAAAATGTTCAATAATATTATTTGGGAAATTATACACACATCTACACAAGTTATTATAATTTTTTTCGTTGGATGACTGAAGGCATATTTGATAGTGTATCAAGAAAGATGCAAAAGTTAGCAATTACGCTAATTCTCCGCTTTCTTTCCTGGCTGCGTAATTCAACATATTCGCCATGAATGCGCCAGAATCGCTCTCTTGTCTATCGCTTTTATTACTCCGCTGGATGGACAGCGCGTTACATCCATCAACGAAAAGAAGAAACTCCTCCATTAGCGGCACGAGCTGCCTGATGTTCAACAAGGAGAAGAGGGACGCTGTATATTTCCATCATTCCTTCTTGTATTAATCAAGCCGGAGATTTCGTACGCGCGTACAGCGACTACGGTACGCTGACGTAACCGGTCATAAATCGCGGATTCGAGTGCAAACGCGATTACACACCGACGATGATTATCGAGAGGAGATCCTCCTCTCCTGATCTCTTCCGCCTCTCTTCCTCTTCCTGACGCACAGCGGCATTCTCGGATGCGGTTCAGCCCGTATAAATACATAAATTCTCCAGAATGCTGACGCAGGTGGAGAAGAAGAAGGCTCGTACAAGCGGAAAGTAATACGCGAAAATTCCGGAAAACTCCGCGGAATTCCCAGGAGTAGAAATTTCGTTCGATTTACATCGGGAAAGCAATGGGCAAACCCGACCTGAACATCGGGACATAATAATGTTCAACCAATGTTGACCATATCTCAACGTCACGCAGCTTCCCGATCAAAAACTTAACAGGTTTACCTGACTAAGACTTCATCGGGATAGGAATCAGGTCCGAGTCGGGTAAGCGTGGATTTCTTGCAGTAGTTATGCATTTCCTCCGTAATTAAATAAAAATATTTATTGTTAATGTTGTCAACTTAAGAAGTAAAATGATTTATTTTCAAAATTTTTTCTTATTAAACCTTACAAAATGTTATAGATATACTTATTATATAGTATTTTGCACTAAAAATGAAAGAATTCTCACAATATTGTAACAAAAATGATATGTTCTTTAGATAATGCTCATCATATTTTTCTAGACTTGTTAAATATAAATCAATGAAAAATTAATGGAAACTTGTAAATCTAAATAACATTTTTTTAGACTTTTTTTAATTTAGAAAAATTTAGAAATTTTTAATTATTATTTAATTATTATTAATATTACTATTTTTTATATTTTTTAAAACATATTTTTGTTATAAGAACAGAAAAATTTAATAATAAAATATATTATATCTTGCAAATAAAAATAAAATAATTTCTTTATAAAATAAAAATGCAAATAAAAATAAAATAATTTCTTTATAAGATAAAAAAACTTTTCTTAATTATAATCATAATAATCAATTCAACCTCAGGAAGACAACTGAAACAAAAAATTAAAGAATAATTTTTTCTAACTGAAATTTTGACAACGTTGATTGTTAATCTCTTTCGCTTTCTTGGAAATCAGTATTGCTCTCCTCTGCAGTTTCTTCTTCTTTTTTTTTTCATTTGTTTCTTTGATCTTACGACCACCATTCCAATCTTTGGCATTATGTAGGACAGCTTGCACAGCTTTTATGAACTTTTAAGTTGATATTGGTTTATTAGATCCGAAAAAATGAGTATAAATTCCTAGTATATATAACAAAATAACATATATGTTACGTTCAGACCCTGAAAGGATGAGCCGTATGGAAGGACGTAACTTACTTACCCCGTGACACACTTTATTCGGATGTATGGATCGGGTCGAACGAATGTGAAGGGCCGGTTAGCGACCGAAGATTTCTTTAACTCTGCGTTTTTAAGCCTATTCGTTCGGTGGTCCCTTTTCGGTAAAGGAATTTAATCTTTGTTACGTGGAATGGGACCTAGTGCGATTTCAGGATTTAGGGAAGAGAACGGGTTAAATAATTAAATTCTACATTAAATTAAAAATACATATATTATAAAAAAAAAATAAGAAAAGAAAAAAACATCTTAGCAATTGTAGCTATGCATGAGTGTGTGTGTGTGTGTGTGTGTGTGTGTGTGTGTGTGTGTGTGTGTGTGTGTGTGTGTGTATTCTCTCATTAAATTAAAAATACATATATATTATAAAAAAAATAAGAAAAGAAAAATACATCTTAGCAGTTGTAGCTATGCATGAGTATGTGTGTATGTGTATGTATATATTTTCGCGTATGTATTATAGTTAGAATTAAAATTTTCTAAATTCGCCGAAACACAGATCCAAATTAAAATACAATAATAAAATTTTAGATAAGAGATTCGCCAAGTCTAAGTTCAAAAATTATTAATTATTTAAAATATTATTCATCTATTTCAACGGTTTCTCTCAAAAGTAGTGATAATACAAAAGAAAATAATATAGAAAGAAAAAGAGAAAAAGGAAACAAATTAAAAGAAACTAGTGTGATAGATTATTCTTCAGAATCTTCGGAGAGCGGAAGAGTATTTGTGAATTCCAATGCTGAAATCCAGAACGAATAAATAAAGGAAATATTCATGAATTCCAATGCTGAAATCCAGAACGAATAAATAAAGGAAATATTCGTGAATTTCAATGCTGAAATCTAGAACGAATGGATAAAAATCTTGGGAGATTTATTCGCGACTTCCAATTCGCGAATAAATCTTCCAAGATTTTTATCCAATGATGAAATCCAGAACAAATAACTAAATGAAATATTCGTGAATTCCAATTCTGAAATCCAGAACGAATAAATAAAATCTTGGGAGATTTATTCGCGAATCGCCTTTCGAAGATTCTAGACGAATTAGGAAGAACAAAGAATGAGACTGGAGGAGAGGTAAAACAAGGATTGATTGATTGATTGATAGATAGTAATTAGTAAAGATTTAATGATTATTAAACTGTTTAAAATTATTTGTCAGACATAGATTTTAAATTATGAGATAGTAAGATATAGGAAAGAGAAAAAATAAAAATTACTCAAATTTACTCACAATTTGTTGGGCGTCACAAAAATAAGGGCGTTGATAAAATTGCAATGGCTGAAGTCGGAGATTTATAACATGAAGAGCCGAGTAATAGAGATGTTCATCAGAAATTTCACATAATGCACGATTAAATGTTATTAAAATCATTTTCACTGTGATGTAAAACAAATTAATAACTCAATTGCATAATGCAAGGAAAAGGATCCCCGAGGCTATAATTTTAAAATTGAATGAGTGAATCTTGACTGGAACTGTCAACTGTACTGCTTATAGTGCTAGTTAATGCTTATTAGTGAAGTGAAACTCTTGCACTTTCATTTTTTAAACTTTGCACTTGCATTTTTTAAAGTTGTTGCTTCTCCTCCTTACTGGATGGCGGGAATCTTTTTGTAATAATTTCAATACTCCTTTCTTAAGGACAAGGAAGTTGATTTTTGGAAAGAGAGGCGTTTCTTAAGATTTTTATTAGTTAAGCCCTTTGACTCGAGACTTAGCTCCATCCAGTAGAGAGTGGGAGTGAGCTGATTATCTTATCTTGATGATTCTGCGATTCGGAGAACGCTTGAGGATGACCTGTCGAATGAACGCACGTGCACTATCAATTTCAAGAATATTGTTGTATGTTTAGATTTTGACAATCTTCCCGAGAACTAGATCTTTATTTTAAAAGTTCTTTAGACAGAGAGGCTTATAATTCACGAATTTATTTAGAATTCGTTAACGCTGTCTCGACTGGCCATTCTCAGTTATTATTCTCAGTTAGATTTGTTAGGTTTAAGTCAAGCGACGCGGTAGCGTCGCGACGCCAAGTACATAAAAAACAGGTCCAAGCACTGAGTTCCAAGCATTGAGTTGAGAGTCACTGTTCTCGACTCGACGCGGCGCTACCAAGTACCTTATCCGGAATTTCGCGTCAAGTAAACTTTCAATTAAAATATTTAATAAACTAAAGCCGTAATAAAAAATCTAACGACACTTTTATCGTATAATATGAGTACAAGTTTTCGATTGCGATCTGTTTGAATGAAATCGGTGCAGTCAATCCTGAGAAATGATTATCGAATATCAGAATTGTGACATTTCGTTTCTTTCCTCCTTTTCCTCCAGACTCTCGTACATATGCTCGCACGCACACACGCAAAGCGATTTTGTCCCTCAAGCGGCGTTCACATCGCTGCGTATACGATTATTGCTTCGATATGTACAATGCTTTAAGAGACAAAATCATATGTGTGCATGTGTATAAATCAGGGACCCGAATCGAACCGGAATTGAAACCGAAAACCGTTCCGTAACACTTTTTTTAGATGAACCGATACCGGAACCGAAACCAAATTTTACAAAGTTTATAACACCGAAATCGGAACCGAACCAATAATATTATTTACGATTAACAGTTTTTTTCGGTTCTTTTTCCGGTTCTTAATCTATGAGCAGATCTATGTATAGATCTGCTCTTTATAGTTGAATCAATATGGTGACTTTGTGGAGGCGATTTTTGTAACTTGCCTGTAGTGAGAATTTATTTCTTAAGTTAATTTATTTATTCTTATTATTGTTGTTTTTGCAATTATTTGCCTCTCTTTCTCTTTCTACGAAGGACTCGTTCAAACATTATTATTCACGCACTGATACTGCAATATTATTTACGATAATTCATAGCATCGAAATGTGTCACATAATTTAGATAAAATTCTGTTAAATATTTTTATAAAAATTACTTTTGAAGATACGATTCTATGATTTTTCTTTCAGAAATATTATATGTATATGCATAAAATAAAACATTATATTAAATAATATAATTTTTAATTTTTATTTCTCGTCACCTGCACATATACAATTTAATAAATATTAAAAAAGTCATTTTATTAAATTTATCATTACACTTTAAACTCTTTCCGTACAAGTAACTATAACCGAAAAAAATTAATTAATTTTTTCGGTTTCGGTTTTGTTCATTGGTCAAGAAACCGAAACTGAAACTGAAACACTTATTCGACGTTTTATTAAACCGTAACCGGAACCGAACTGAAAAAAGCTTTCGGTCCGGGTCCCTGGTATAAATACGTGTGATGTGTATACGTATGTGTGTACATACATATGAATGAAAGTAAATAGAGTATAGTGCGGTATGGTATGAATGAAAGATAAATTTATAATAATATTAGAGTATAGTTTAGATATAGTGCGGAACAGTGTAACAAGAAAGAGAAGTGACAAAGGTTATTATCAAGCGACGCGGTAGCGTCGCGACGTGTCAAGTACATTTATTATAAATTACATAATAAAAAGACAGAGATTTGTGTGACACTTAATAATCAAGTGGATTGTGAATTTTGCAATATTCATCAAAAGGTAAATATTTAAATATATTAATCTTGATAAAATCATTTTGTGGAAATCTAGAAGAGAGTAGGATGAAATTCTTTTTCATCTTTAAGTGACACTGAAAATAAACTTTCTTGAAAGAGATTGAGAGAATACTATAAATTTATATTTAATATCTATTTATATTTAATATCTAATTATCAATCTATAAACGCTATCGCACAAACTTTTTCATAACATGTTTTATTTTTATTATATTAAGTACTGATCGCAACTCAGATTCATACATAATTTTAAATTTCAATCAATTGTAATATAATAAGAATTTGACATAATGTATAAACTTTAAATATTGACTAAAATTTAAAGTTACATATAAGTCAAAGTTTATGGTCAGTACTTAATATAATGTCTGGAGAAAAAGCTTATGCGATGGCTCACAGAATCTGGTAATCAACTGATACAAATATCTTCAATGTGTATCGCTTCAATACTTTCCAGGAAGTTTATTTTCACTGTTTTAAAGATTTATAAATATCTAAATTTAGTTATCAAACTGTAAAGGCTATCGCATAAACTTTTTCATAATATTAAGTACTGATCGCAACTCAGATTCATACATAATTTTAAATTTCAATCAATTGTAATATAATAAGAATTTGACATAATGTATAAACTTTAAGTATTGACTAAAATTTAAAGTTACATATAAGTCAAAGTTTATGGTCAGTACTTAATATAATGTGTGGAGGAAAAACTTGTGCGATGGCCCATAGAATCTGGTAATCAACTGATATAAATATCTTCAATGTATTGCTTCAATACTTTCCAGGAAGTTTATTTTTACTGTTTTAAAGATTTATAAATATTTAAATTTAGTTATCAAACTGTAAGGGCTATCGCAAAAATATAATATTATTGAAATAAGACATGCTGCTTAATTTAATTTTCATAATATTAAGTACTGATTACAGAGACATTTATTACATTTGTCTGCGTAGACACAAATATAATTACGCAGAAATATTCCTTATATGTATAATGATAATTATATATATATATATATATATATATATATGTATATAATGTGTGTGCAGAAATTTACATATTTAACTTTGCAACCATAATTATAGTTACATAGATTTATTACATTTGCTTGCGTAGACACAAATATAGTTACGCAGAAATATTCCTTATATGTATAATTATTTATTATATATATATATATATATATATATATGTATATAATTAAACATGTAGGGAATATTTCTGCGTAACTATATTTGTGTCTACACAGAAAAATGTAATAAATGTCTACGTAATTATAATTATGGTTGCGGGCAAATATGAAAATTTTTACACATTTCCACACACACACACACACACACACACACACACACACACACACACACACACATAATTATCATACATATAATTATCATTATACATGTAGGGAATATTTCTGCGTAACTATATTTGTGTCTGCGCAGACAAATGCAATAAATGTCTATGTAACTATAATTATAGTTGCAGTCAAATATGTAAATTTCTACACACACGCGCGCGCGATATTTTACTACATGTGTGTGTGTGTGTGTGTGTGTATGTACAATAATTATGTATTATAGAACTATAGAGTTATAGATATACATACATATATATAATTATGTACATAAATAATTTTTTTCTAATAATCATAACTTGATAGATTACTTGTAAGAATAAGATTTAGATGAAAGTAGAAAAAGAGTAACATCATATTTGTAAAACTGAAAATATATTTTAAGTTGAGGGAAGATGGACTATATATGTTGATGCTGCCTTATAAAATAATATTTATTATGATACGCAACAAACTTAATAATCTTTTATAGTAATTATATTATTATTACTTATTTATTACATATATCTCTTTAAGTTTTCGAATTTTTAACTTCTTTTTTTTCTCTTTAAACCTAATACTGGCTAAATTTCAATTTAAATTTCATTTTGTTTAAGATAGAAATCTAATACAATGGCAAAATTGCAGCATGTCTTATTTTAATTAAATCTAACATTTTCTTCGATTCTTCATATGTAAAACAAAATTTTTTTATTTTATAATAAAGAATAATAGAATAATAATGAAATCTATAATAGTAAATATGTAATAAAAATTTAATTAAATCAATAATTTTGACATGTAATATATAGTAATATACCGGATGGCAATTAATAATAAATGATTTAGTAGCACAAAAATGTAGCAAGCCTTGAAGTGATAAAAATGCATATATATTTTTTGCAAATAAGATATATAAATAAATTTTACAAAAAGGTGTGAAATCCCTCTAAAAAAACCTTACAAAGGTAAAAAATATACGCCAAGTACATAAAAAATATTCCACCTTGTATGCAACAAAATTTCTTTTTAATAAAAAGATACCCTTATAATAAATAATTTATTAAAATTTTCCCTCAAAATATAATTTTCCTAAAAAAATCAAAACTAAATATGAAATCAATAATTAATTAACCAAGTACATTGAAGCAATTGATAGGAATTTGTAATTTGAAATATATTGTCACAAATTCAATCTTGCATATGTATTAGATTCTTTATAAAATGAAAATGATTTTCAAAATAAGTTCCAAATAAATTTGGAATTAAAAAAATTAAGAGCAAAATGACTTACAATAACTTGGCGTGCTCGGGTCACATTATAATATATATAATTTTACAAAGTTTGCGAATTATATACCTGTAATTAATTTCAATTATAGAAATATGTGAAATATAACACGATACGAGCACGTCAAGTTTTTTAGCTATTTGAAAATAAAGTGTCTATCTCGACAGTACGCATCCAAATAGATCTTATGGTTGGACGCTATCTGGAAAAAAAGTGTTTTTCTCGTCTGTACGCATCCAAGTATGTCGCATGCGACTTGCGCTATTTGAAAATAAAGTGTTTCTCTCGTCCGTACGCATCCAAGTATGTCGCATGCGACTTGCGCTATTTGAAAATAAAGTGTTTATCTCGTCAGTACGCATCCAAATAAGTCTTATGTTCGGACGCTATCTGGAAGAAAAGTGTTTTTCTCATCTGTACGCATCCAAGTATGTCGCATGCGTCTTGCGCTATTTGAAAATAAAGTGTTTATCTCGTCAGTACGCATCCAAATAGGTCATATGGTCGGACGCTACCTGGAAGAAAAGTGTTTTTCTCGTCTGTACGCATCCAAGTATGTCGCATGCGTCTTGCGCTATTTGAAAATAAAGTGTTTATCTCGTCAGTACGCATCCAAATAGGTCTTATAGTCGGACACTATCTGGAAAAAAAGTGTTTTTCTCGTCTGTACGCATCCAAATATGTCGCATGCGACTTGCGCTATCTGGAAAAAATTGTTTTTCTCATCTATACGCATCCAAGTATGTCGCATGCGTCTTGCGCTACTTGAAAATAAAATGTTTATCTCGTCAGTACGCATCCAAATAGGTCTTATGGTCGGACGCTATCTGGAAAGAAAGTGTTTTTCTCGTCTGTACGCATCCAAGTATGTCGCATGCATCTTGCGCTATTTGAAAATAAAGTGTTTATCTCGTCAGTACGTATCCAAATAGATCATAAGGTCGGACGCTATCTGGAAATAAAAGTTTTTCTCGTCTGTACGCATCCAAGTATGTCGCATGCGACTTGCGCTATTTGAAAATAAAGTGTTTCTCTCGTCCGTACGCATCCAAGTATGTCGCATGCGACTTGCGCTATTTGAAAATAAAGTGTTTATCTCGTCAGTACGCATCCAAATAAGTCTTATGTTCGGTCGCTATCTGGAAGAAAAGTGTTTTTCTCATCTGTACGCATCCAAGTATGTCACATGCGTCTTGCGCTATTTGAAAATAAACTGTTTGTCTCATCAGTACGCATCCAAATAGGTCTTATGGTCGGACGCTATCTGGAAAAAAAGTGTTTGTCGCATGCGACTTGCGCTATTTGAAAATAAAGTGTTTCTCTTGTCCGTACGCATCCAAGTATGTCGCATGCGACTTGCGCTATTTGAAAATAAAGTGTTTATCTCGTCAGTACGCATCCAAATAAGTCTCATGGTCGGACGCTATCTGGAAAAAGTATTTTTTTCGTCTGTACGCATCCAAGTTTGTCGCATGCGACTTGCGCTAGATGGAAAAAAAGTGTTTTTCTCATCTGTACGCATCCAAGTATGTCGCATGCGTCTTGCACTATTTGAAAATAAAGTGTTTATCTCGTCAGTACGCATTCAAATAGGTCTTATGGTCGGACGCTACCTGGAAGAAAAGTGTTTTTCTCGTCTGTACGCATCCAAGTGCGCATGCGTCTTGCGCTATTTGAAATAAACTGTTTGTCTCATCAGTACGCATCCAAATAGGTCTTATGGTCGGACGCTATCTGGAAAAAAAGTGTTTGTCGCATGCGACTTGCGCTATTTGAAAATAAAGTGTTTCTCTTGTCCGTACGCATCCAAGTATGTCGCATGCGACTTGCGCTATTTGAAAATAAAGTGTTTATCTCGTCAGTACGCATCCAAATAAGTCTTATTGTCGGACGCTATCTGGAAAAAAAGTGTTTTTCTCATCTGTACGCATCCAAGTATGTCGCATGCATCTTGCGCTATTTGAAAATAAACTGTTTGTCTCATCAGTACGCATCCAAATAGGTCTTATGGTCGGACGCTATCTGGAAAAAAAGTGTTTTTCTCGTCTGCACGCATCCAAGTATGTCGCATGCGACTTGCGCTATTTGAAAATAAAGTGTTTCTCTCGTCCGTACGCATCCAAGTATGTCGCATACGACTTGCGCTATTTGAAAATAAAGTGTTTATCTCGTCAGTACGCATCCAAATAAGTCTTATGGTCGGACGCTATCTGGAAAAAAAGTGTTTTTCTCATCTGTATGCATCCTAGTATGTCGCATACGACTTGCGCTATTTGAAAAATTGAAAATAATATTTTTTATGTACTTGGCGTATATTTTTTACCTTTGTAAGGTTTTTTTAGAGGGATGATTATATACGCGAATTAGGTTGCATTTTTTTATCATTATTCGAAGAAGGCTTGCTTTGTGTTTCAATGCAAGCCGATCCTTGATTTTTTCTTTCATAGTATCATTTCGAAGAAAGAAAAGAATCGTGGAGTCTACTGGACGTAACATATAAAATATATCAAGTCAGTATGTACAATTCTATAAATTGAAAAAAATAAATACCTTCTAATATATTATAAATTGTCATATTTTTAAAAATTTTTTACCAAGTGTTGCTTTCACCGATAGTAATAATTTTCCTACATTTGATGATACAAATTGTCGAATAATATCACTCAGACATGGAGTCATAGATCGTCTTTTATTTTATGACTTTAGAATCTTGATTTTTTTGAAATAAAAAGAAATAAAAATATAATTCATTGCTTTAATTTCATACAATAATTTCGAGATCAAACTGAATAAGAAACTACTCACTATTTTATTGCGATATTCTGTGTTTAATCGAATCAAGTCATTGAATTCTTCGAAATCGTTCATTGTTGTGCTCTGTTGACGGAATGAAGCATCAGTTCTGGCTTGACAATTTTCATTCGGATAAATTGTCCGTCTCTCTATACTTTTTTCACGAACAATACATCGTTCACACGCTTAGTATCCATCATGTTCTTTGACATAGTTGAGTAAAGCACGAGCAAGTGTATCACAAATGAAGGCTTTTATGCGTACTTGTAATAAATGATTGTCTACCAAAATTTCTTTGTTCTGTAACTGATCACTTCATTGATAAAATTTTGTAAATATTGTAAAAATTTATAAAATTTTGTATATAATTTTAAATTATTAGGTTTTTTTCCCTGAATAGATAGCCATAGAAAACGGTTGATGAACATCACTATTCGAGTGAATTTTGCATAGAATGGGCCAAAATTGTCTTAAACTAGATTTTAATATTTGTATCCATCTACATTTAGAATCAAATTAATGACTTCGTCTTGATGACACTTTGGAGATATTTACTCATACCAAAATATACAAATTCACTGCCATCATTATCGAATTGTTGGAGATGATAATGAGTTTTGGAAGTATCTAAGAAAGTTTTTGCACTTTTGGGCAATTCAGGTAACAACCGCTTTCTCAGAATAGCAAGTAAATTATTTATTCGAGTATGAGGAATTATTGGATTTCCACTTAAAGCCCACTGTCGCAATTCTTCAATTTCGTTTATCTCTTCAATTTCAAAACAGTCTTCCAACTCATCTTCATCCATGCTTGCCTCTCGGAGGGCTCCAATTCCTCAATTTCATCTTCATCTTCATCTTCATCTCTAGAACTACAGGAGAATATGTCAAAAGTACGAGCTTAATTTGATAATTCGAAGCTAGATTCACTCATATCAAAATAACCCATATTTAAATAAATAATTTCTCCATCTCTGTAACATGATGTTTATCTTCTACATTCGATTCATTGAACTCGTTTAAATTTTCTTCTGGTCTATTTAGTGCACTCAAAGTATGTGGTAAATCCCGACGCTCATTGATCACTTGTAACTTTTTGTTATCACTATTCGAGTTCACGATATTTTTTGCACGTAAACGTGCAAGTTCTTTTTTTCTTGCATATCGATCTTCATCACTCATTTTTATAATTATATATTCGACTTCTGAAAAATTACTTGTTTTTTCATTAATAAAACGAAAACAAACAAATATAACTTTAATATTATTGCTATATCTATTATCACAATTGTAAATATTTCCATATATAAAATATAAAGATTTAAGAAGATCTATGTCAACTCTAACCTTGTAAATTAGATAACTCCAGACTGACAATAGAATATTGACAATGATACTTGATCGATCGTTGCCCTATCTAGGTAATTTTTGCAGAACTTACGTGTATTTTTAAAAAAGAATATGTCTTGCAGATAGAATCATAGGGCCCTGATGGTTTCCCGATCAGAAATACAATACCGGAAATATTTTTTTTTACGTAAAGTATACCTAATAGGGTACCGATGAGGTACTATAGTGTTACGTCCCGGCAGAACCGCGGCTCTAACGAGTGCTCGGGCCTTGTGCCGGTCTGGTCGCTTTTTCAGGGGCTGGGCCCTGGGGATACGCCTGCGACTATTCGAATGACGGGTTTCCTTGAATATAGACGGGCGAACAATTAGGGGTGTTTTAGAGCAGGGAGCGATATTATCGATAGTTAAAAAGTTACCGATAGTCGTGATACTGTGACGTCCCGACCAATAATTTTCTTCTTTTACCATACAAGCAAATTCCTTCTTTATCTTATTGGAATTTGTGCAATTCCAATTTCTAATTACAAAAGAGCAAGATTGAAGGAAATATTATATTTTTTTTATTAGCATTAGCATTATAATCACGTTTATCCTTAATTATAGTTTAATTAATCTTATATTTTAATTATTTTATATTATATTATACTTATTATTTATATTATTATTTTATATTATACTTATATTTTAATTAATTACTTTTATATTTTAATAATTATTTTAATCAAATTTATTAGGGTTATAGCATTAAATTTATAAGAATTATAAATTTGTCCATGAATAATGCATTGCTTAAGGGAGCGATTTTCAAACGCCTTTAAGATTCGGCGAACGTCTTATCTATCATGGAATGTCTCGATATGACATCAATTGTAAAATTTCGGTTAATTAACTATCCCGCTTAAACAATATCGGAATTAAGTAATAGAAATAGAATTCGAAATTGTGCATAGCTGACGTTGAAAGAAGGAAAATCTGTAATCAAATTGTAATATCATTAATAAGGTTCATTCGTATATTTCACACGGCGACTTATTCTCGCTAATCAGTTAAACATAACATCTGCATACCAAACTCTGGTCGATCGATATTTCAACAGACAAAGAAGATGACGAAATTTGTATTATCTAATCCCCCACCGACTCGCACGAAAAAGGACCAGTATCCACCGGGCATTGTCACGGAGGGCCAGAAGTTTTTTCTCCTACAGTTAGGACAAACTCTGATTTTTCGCTGATTGTTCACTGCATTATTCGCTGATTTGATTGTAATTACTTATACACTTATATTTTATACAATATACTAGAGTGAATTGGAAAGTTTTACGAGAGATTTTATTGAGAACCTCTCTACCGCTGAATTTGAAATCTGTCATTCACTGGAAAATTCACTACTGGACCTTTGAATTTCGAACGATACTTTCGACAGATTTAGAAGGAAGGAAGAATATTAACTATTTTCTCAGTAAGTAAGGAGTAATTGAAATTTGGTGAGTCGAAATTATTTTAATCCTTTTCTCTATTATATTATAATCGAAATTGAAACCATCAATTTAATTTTTATTGAATTATTTAACATAGTTTTATCATTATTATTTTACTTGATATAGTTATTATGTTTGATTTATTCCTACTATAGTTCATAATTATTATTTTTGGCTTATAATAATCATCTCAATTTATAATCGTTGATTATTCTATTATTTGAGTCCATTATTATTATTATTACTTAATTATTATCAATTATTAATAAATGTAATGAAAGAATTAATTATTTATTTGTATTAATCTTGATTATTTTTATTTTATTCATTCTTCTGACATTACTTCATGATTAATTGCACTCTCTTATTTAATTTTATCATTTGGATATATTATATCATTTTATTTCTTCTTTTTACCCCGTTTATTCTTATTTAAAATTTAACCTAAATTTGATAATAGATCATAATCTCCCTCATCCCCAATAAAACCCGGTGAATGCAGGGTGACTGAAAAATATGGGAGGCATTGAAATAAAATAATTAAATTAACCATCTCGGTATTGTAGTTCTCTATTATTTTTGTAACCAGGACGTAACAAATTTTGGTGGCAGTGGTGGGATTGACTTGTTGATCTATTGTCAAATTATTCTATTTTTATGGTCAATTTATATGTATCTATACTTGTGTTTTTATATACTTTTTGAATTTGTATTTCTTCGGTAAAATGCGATTTGCAATTTTATGAGTGACATTTTCGTAAGTTTTAAACAAAATGCCACTCTCGACTCGTTCTCAAACATCAGCAGATGCTGAAATAGACAAAAGCAGCTTGATGAATGTGAGAAACAATTGCGTGCTCAACATCAATCTTTAATACATGAACGCGAAGCAATGGAAAGACGCGCCAATGACGCTATCGACGCAAACTCCTTAATGCAAATGCTTTCTCAAATACAGATCAAACTTTCACAATTGCGAAAATTACCGGAACAAGTTAGTACATTAGAACAGCGCATAAATGAACCTTCTCGAGCTGCATCCACGTATGAAGAATATCCTGACGCGCCGCTTCAAAACGAAGTGTCAATACAAATGCCATTCTTAAAATTGAAAGATGTTATTGCTAGTATTCCGAATTTTGACGGATATAAAATTTCAGTATTTCAATTCTCTCTTTCTTGTGAACGTGCTCGTGATTTACTATCATCCGTATAGGAACCTCAGTTAATTCAACCTATTATTAATAAACTGGAAGACGATGCTTATCAGGCTGCCGAGGGAAATATATATACCCGCGTCGTTGATTTATTAGATAAACTAAAAGCTATCTTCGCACCAAATAAATCTATCGCACAATATCGAGGCGAACTTGCTAACGCTTATAAAACATCTAATGAAACAATCTTAAAGTACGCCGGAAGAATAAAAGATTTAAAATTTGCTATAATAGACGGAAGTAGACGTCAAAGTAAAGGAACAAGTCGTGCTTTCATGACAGAAATAGACGAAGAAGTCTTAAAAGCTTTTATCAACGGTTTACCATCCGATATAATAACTCGTCTCGAGCATCGGCAAATACATAGTTTAGATGAAGCCATTGAATGGTCCGTAAAAATCTCGAAAGGTTTAGAAGCAGAAAAATTGTGCGAACGACAGAACTCCCAAAAATCAAATCAATTATTACGTTCTGCTATACAAACCATAAAAACCCCAGATTCTGAACCTAAATCAATTTTAAAAAACTCTAATTTAACTCCACGTCCATGGATAAAACCTTTAATTCCCGGTCAACCAGGACCAAACTCACCTGACGTATGTCGTTACTGTAAAAATCCGGGACACAACATTTCGAATTATAGAAAATTAGCCTATCGAAACTCTTCCCAGAATGCGGAAAACTCAGAAAGCCGCCCGGTAGCGAGCGCGGCCTGGGATACGGCATTAGCTACAGCGCATCCAATCGAAACGGAAACTTTGACAGAATCAATAATAATCAATGGCTGAACAACTCTTCTATTAAGAATCAGATTAACTTTGTTCCCGATGCAACAGTAGTGGTAATAAATTTAAAAGAATCCGCTAGGTTGCCAAGGATTATATTATCATGTAAAGATTTAAAGGGATACGGTAATTTCATGATAGATTCTGGTTCTGTTATAAATATAATTAAGTTAGGGAACTTAAACAATGTACCTATAGATGTAAAAGATGTATTAATTCTTAGAGGTATTTCTAAGGTCTCGGTTAGAACAATAGGATGTGTTCTGTAGTTTTTATGATAGTAGGTAAGATAACAAAATTTCACGTTGTACAAGATGATGTAACTATCCCCAGTGATGGAATTCTGGGCTCCGAATTTTTAAAAGATAATCGTGCTATTCTAGATTATGGCAAAAGAGAGTTAATTGTGGGAAAAATGGTAATTCCATTTTATGAAAAAAAAGAAATAAAACTACCAGCTCGAACGATAGTAACCACTGCATTTAATATTACTAATCCAGAAAAACAGGAAGGATACATATTACGAACCCGTAAAAGGGGTGTACTTTGGCGAAGCACTTGTTGCTAATTCACAGGGTAAAGGGCATTTAAAAATATATAACGTCACTGAAAGTGATCATACAATGGTATTAGAGCCCATGCACCTGATTGATTATCATTCTACTAATTTAATCGATCCCACTGATTTCACTGATTCCACTGATTTCGTTGATTTCATTGATTCCACTGATTCCGCTGATTCCACTGATTCTGCTGATTTCGCTGATTTCACTGATTTCGCTGATTCCACTGATTTCGCTGATTTTGCTATTACTTCCTGCGACCTCAACAAGACTACCAGTCCTACTGACTTTACTAATTCAATGACTCTTTACTGTTCCGAGAAACTAACTATTGAAAATCCATCTCTAAAAACTCAAGATCGTTATACCATATTAAAGAATTCAATAAATCTAAGCCATTTAAACGAAGAAGAAAATGAACATGTCAAAGCTATATTGAAAAAGAACGAAGACTGTTTCTTTTTATCAGGAGATAAGTTAAAATATTCTAATGTCACTAGCCATTCTATTCCAACCACTGACGATATTCTTATCCACGTTAAACAGTACCGAAATCCACCGGTCCATAGAGAAGAAATCAATAAACAAGTTGATAAATTATTGGAAAACAATATTATCAAAGCCTCTGTATCTCCATATAATACCTCTCTGGATTGTTCCAAAAAAATCAACTATAGAAGGAGAGAAAAGGTGGAGAATGGTAATCGATTTCAGAAAGTTAAATGAAAAAACGATTGGAGATGCATATCCTCTGCCCAATATCATCGAGATTCTTGATCAATTAGGGAGCGCAAAGTATTTTTCTATCTTTGATTTGGCACAGTGCTTTCATCAAATTCCTATGAGTCCAAATGATATAGCAAAGACTGCTTTTTCTACGCCCTATGGGCACTATGAATATCAAAAAATGCCGTTTGGCTTAAAAAATGCACCAGCCACATTCCAAAGGCTTATGGATAACATATTAACCTGCAAGAGAATGAGCTATTTGTATACCTAGATGACATAGTAATATACGCGCGATCATTAGAGGAACATAAGATAAAAATAGAAAAAACTAATGCACAGATTAAGAGAAGCTAATCTACAACTTCAACCCGAGAAATGTCAATTTCTAAGACATGAAGTGATATACTTAGGTCATGTGATTAGTTCGGAGGGTGTTAAACCAGATCCGAATAATCTCTGTTAAAAATTTTCCTATACCTAAGAATCAAAAAAATATTAAGCAATTTTTAGGCTTAACTGGTTATTATCGCAGATTTATTAAAAACTTTTCAAAGATAGCAAAACCATTAACTGACTTGTTAAAAAAAGATACAACTTTTATATGGACTCCTTTGCAAGAAAAGACATTTAACGTATTAAGGGACGAACTTTGTAAAGAACCTATTCTTCAATATCCCAACTTTAATGAACCTTTCATTTTAACAACAGATGCTTGTGAATACGCTATTGGTGGTGTATTAAGCCAGGGATCTCTTGGAAAAGATCTTCCAGTCTCCTATACTTCCAGAGTATTGAACGACGCCGAAAGAAATTATTCAACTATTGAGAAGGAGTGCCTAGCTATAATTTACTGTACGACATACTTTAGGCACTATCTATACGGACGACGTTTCACCATTTTAACGAATCATAAACCTCTGACCTGGGTTCTATCAAGGTTCCGAGCTCCCGTCTTTGGAAATGGAAGTTGAAACTATCAGAGTATTTTGAAATCAAGTACAAAACGAGTAAAACTAATACTGTAGCTGACGCTTTATCAAGAAATCCACTTAACACCATACTAACTTCTCTATGTGCTTGTGATAACAGCTTTAATCAATCATCTTATCAGACCGTTATTCAAAACCCTGCTTCCTTTACACATATTGACACCGCTTTATCGCCCACTGTAAATAACGAATCGCAAATCTTCCTTACTAATTGCCTGAGCTCAGATAACGAGACAGATTCCGACGAAGACCAGTCAACAAGTATAGAATCAAATTATTGATGATAACGAATCAATCCTAAGAATAAAAGAGACTCGCGATTCATTGCTAACTCAGAAAAGCAATCATATTATTTTTATAAATTTAAATGGGGACCCTTTCGATAAAGGGGCAAAAGATTACCAACAGGCAAATAAATTTCCTGAATATAATAACTTAACTTTCGAAAAAGCTCGTGTAATTAATATAAACAATAAGGTTTTAATAGCTCTTCCGATTAAAGCTAATGAACGTACACAAATTAAACGTGCGGGAATTATAAATTGTATAAGATCCTTAACTGATGTAATTCAAGAATTAAGGCTAACTTCTGTTAGTTTAGCACAAACGGATTATTATGATACGGTACCGTGGAATTTTCTATATAAAACTTTAAAGAGGTTCTTAAACGATCAACCAATAACTTTAACAGTTTGTAAATCTTTAATACGCTGTTCTGGATTGGATGAGAGGGAAAATTTAATATATGAAAAACATGCGACAAAAATAGGAGGACACAAGGATGTAAATAAAACATATAACCGAATCCGTCAAAACTATTACTGGCCAACAATGAAACAAGACATTCAAAAATATATTCAAACTTGCAGAGACTGCCAGATCAAAAAATTAACTAGAGTAAAAACGAGACAACCAATGTTGATAACCGACACTCCGGGAGTAGCATTCGATAAAATTTCTATGGATATAGTAGGTCCTTTACCTACTACACGCAATCATTACTCGTATATACTAATGATGCAAGACCTTTTAACAAAATACTCAGTAGCCTCACCCTTAATAAGAGCAGATTCCCTTTCAGTCGCCGAAGCATTTGTAAAAGATTTCATTTGCATTTATGGGGCTCCTCGAGCTTTACTGACTGATCAAGCTCCTACCTTTTTCATCTCCTTAATGAAGGCCATTGTTTCTTATTTCAAAATTAAACAATGTCGCACTACAGCATATTATCCTCAATCGAACGGTTCAATCGAACGCTCTCATCACGTGCTAACAGAATACCTAAAAATGTATACCAACCGCAATAATGAATGGGATGAACACTTAATGACTGCTATGTTTGCTTATAATACTTCTGTGCATGAAGGTACTAATTACACACCATATGCTTTAGTTTTCGGTCATCTTCCTAGAGTATCTTCCTCTATTAACATTTTGGAAGAATATAAAGATTTAGCCTATCCAGACTACCTAACTAACCTGTTTAATATCTTAATCTCATCTTGGGAATTAGCTAAAGAAAATCTAACAAAATCAAAGGAAAAAAGTAAAAGACATAGGAAATTAAATACAAAAATTTTAAAGCAGGTGATCAAGTTTATTTGCTAAAAGAACCTATAAAGAATAAATTTTCTGATCAATATTCCGGACCATACGAAATTCTCGAAATGTTACCTATGAATAACGTAAAAATTAACTTTAAAGGGAAGCCGCGTGTAATACATATCAATAAATTAAAATTATCAAAGATTATACCCACAGATCCGGGATGAAGGAAAGCGATATTTAATTAAAATGTAACGCAGCTCGGATCCCCGGATCCAGAATTGAAGTAATCTATATCCGATACTTACATATATCGATACCTTAATTAATCATATATTATTTTACTCGCAGGCAATAATCGTCATTATATTGACTTCAACCTTGCTCTCCGGCACAAAAGCCATTATTGCATACGATTGCGGAGGAACCTACCTCGTAACGTAACGACAGTCTCTCTACTTAGATCAGGTGAATGCGATCTAACTATGGACACACCAGTAATTAACAATACATATATACAGCTACTACAGTTATCTAGCTACACTCACACCGAAGTCATACAATGTAAAGTAGAAATTATGCGAACCGTCTACTATTGCGGTATGCACTCTCATGTCTCTATTGTACAAAACGGATATGCCAGCTACTTACAAGAAACTTCGCGTAGTAAATGCATTCAGATGCACAGGGAAGGACTACTTAAAATAGGATTCTAATATAATGGACGGATTAAAATCTAATAACACTTATTATCGTAGTATCACTATGGCAGGAAAAATAAATGTGAACAGAACATATAAGAGTGTCCAATATTCAGATTATTATGGTACATGGGACGATGTAGTCGTGCAAGCAACTGTAAAAATTTCTTTAAAGTCATCATATATACCTGTAAAGTTAACCGCAGGAAAAGTGATGCTAAAATCCGGCATTGTTTGCGATTTAAGTGAAGAAACCTGTATAGACTCGGACGATAGATATATCTTTTGGCAAAGTGTGCCTGTAATCGCTTGTGGGTTTGAAGCATATGACGTCTTATTTGAAGGAACCGCCACTAAATTCCAGGGTTCACTTGGAACACAATACACTATCATATTCACTGTAGAGACACAAGATACAACATTCTCTTTTTTGCAAGCACGTAAACATACTATTTGCGGATACACATTATTAGGAACTGAACATCCTAAATTATTTATCTTTGAAACTCAGAAAGGAAACACCTTTAAAACCAAGTCAAAAACTGCTGTACAAAATTTGGATATATTTATCTATGTGAATTCGAAATTTGTATATGTCGAAAGGCATATAAGAAATCAAATAACTACTCTCTATCAAGATATCATTCTACAAAGATGTGAATTGGAAAAGCAAGTAATCCAAAATACACTATCACTGGCTGCGTTATTACCTGATGAATTCGCATTTAGGCTTATGAAAACTCCCGGCTATATGACCGTGATTGCTGGTGAAGCAATTCACATGATCAAATGCATACCTGTCGAAGTCACTCTCCGCAAGACGAACACTTGTAATACAGAATTACCAATTACACTCAGAAACGCGTCGTTATACATGACACCAAAGTCACGAACAATCACGAAACATCATACTATTAGGGACTGTAATTCGTTACTTCCGATACTTTATAACATAGACGAAACATGGATGCAATTCAATCCAATGCCTTCTATGACGACTGCACCGCGTGAAATTAAGCCACTAACTAAACTCTCTTGGAAATACTTATCACCAAAATCCCTGGTTTCTAGGTATTTATTCTCAAGGAGATTTGGATGAATTAAGAGATCATATCATGTTCCCCGCTGAAAAAAGTGCCATCTTATATACCATCGCTCGAGATTTTACAGGACAATCAATTCCTTCAGACACTGTATCTTTAAAAACCTTATTAGACGAGAACTCTTTGGACAAAATTTACAATAGTGCTCTATCAAAAATTTGGAATGGTTTTACAATTTTCGGTACGGCAACAGCTGGAGTCCTCGGAATATTCATATTTAAATTAATTAAAATCATATTTGACACCTTGGTTCACGGATATGCGTTACATACAGCGTATGGATGTAGTATACACTTGTTAGGAGCGATTTGGAGTTCTTTCACACACCTATTGTTATATCTTGCCAACAAAAATTCCAACCAACAATCACATAGCGAAACACGACCCAAAGACGATACTCTTAATGCAACTGTGCCTAATCCGCCACCAGATAACATACAAACACAGCCACAGCCCATGCAAACCATACCTGTAGTTTATTCTTTTCGGGACTTAAGAACGAAATTAGATGGAAGTGAACAAATCCCTCAATAAAATTATATCGGTATTTGTATCTTAAGGAGGGTGACGTCCCGACCAATAATTTTCTTCTTTTACCATACAAGCAAATTCCTTCTTTACCTTATTGGAATTTGTGCAATTCCATCTAATTACAAAAAAGGCAAGATTGAAAAAAAAATATTATTTTTTTTATTAGCATTAGCATTATAATCACGTTTATCCTTAATTATAGTTTAATTAATCTTATATTTTAATTATTTTATATTATATTATACTTATTATTTATACTATTATTTTATATTATACTTATATTTTGATTAATTACTTTTATATTTTAATAATTATTTTAATCAAATTTATTAGGATTATAGCATTAAATTTATAAGAATTATAAATTTGTCCATGAATAATGCATTGCTTTAAGGGAGCGATTTTTAAAACGCCTTTAAGATTCGGCGACCGTCTTATCTATCATGGAATGTCTCGATATGACATCAATTGTAAAATTTCGATTAATTAACTATCCCGCTTAAACAATATCGGAATTAGGTAATAGAAATAGAATTCGAAATTGTGCATAGCTGACGTTGAAAGAAGGAATTAAATCTGTAATAAAATTGTAATATCATTAATAAGGTTCATTCGTATATTTCACACGGCGACTTATTCTCGCTAATCAGTTAAACATAACATCTGCATATCAAGCTCTGATCGATCGATATTTCAACAAACAAAGAAGATGATGAAATTTGTATTATCTAATCCCCCACCGACTCGCATGAAGGAGGACCAGCATCCACCGGGCATTGTCACGGAGAGCCAGAAGTTTTTTCTCCGTCCTACAATTAGGACAAACTCTGATTTTTCGCTGTTCACTGCATTATTCGCTGATTTGATTGTAATTACTTATACACTTATATTTTATACAATATACTAGAGTGAATTGGAAAGTTTTACGAGAGATTTTATTGAGAACCATTCTCTACCGCTGAATTTGAAATCTGCCATTCAATCTGGAAAATTCACTGCTGGACCTTTGAATTTCGAACGATACTTTCGACAGATTTAGAAGGAAGGAAGAATATTAACTATTTTCTCAGTAAGTAAGGAGTAATTGAAATTTGGTGAGTCGAAATTATTTTAATCCTTTTCGCTATTATATTATAATCGAAATTGAAGCCATCAATTTAATCTTTATTGAATTATTTAACATAGTTTTATCCTTATTATTTTATTTGATATGGTTATTATGTTTGATTTATTCCTACTATAGTTCATAATTATTATTTTTGGCTTATAATAATCATCTCAATTTATAATCGTTGATTATTCTATTATTTGAGTCCATTATTATTATTATTACTTAATTATTATCAATTATTAATAAATGTAATGAAAGAATTAATTATTTATTTGTATTAATCTTGATTATTTTTATTTTATTCATTCTTCTGACATTACTTCATGATTAATTGCACTCTCTTATTTAATTTTATCATTTGGATATATTATATCATTTTATTTCTTCTTTTTACCCCGTTTATTCTTATTTAAAATTTAACCTAAATTTGATAATAGATCATAATCTCCCTCATCCCCAATAAAACCCGGTGAATGCAGGGTGACTGAAAAATATGGGAGGCATTGAAATAAAATAATTAAGTTAACCATCTCGGTATTGTAGTTCTCTATTATTTTTGTAACCAGGACGTAACAAATTTTGGTGGCAGTGGTGGGATGACTTGTTGATCTATTGTCAAATTATTCTATTTTTATGGTCAATTTATATGTATCTATACTTGTGTTTTATATACTTCTTTTGAATTTGTATTTCTTCGGTAAAATGCGATTTGCAATTTTATGAGTGACATTTTCGTAAGTTTTAAACAAAATGCCACTCTCGACTCGTTCTCAAACATCAGCAGATGCTGAAATAGACAAAAGCAGCTTGACGAATGTGAGAAACAATTGCGTGCTCAACATCAATTTAACCTAAATTTGATAATAGATCATAATCTCCCTCATCCCCAGTAAACCCGGTGAATGCAGGGTAACTGAAAAATATGGGAGGCATTGAAATAAAATAATTAAGTTAACCATCTCGGTATTGTAGTTCTCTATTATTTTTGTAACCGGGACAATACTAATAAGGGGAGTCAGAGGGAGCTGTTTTATCGACCATCGGAATTCTTTAAGTAATAAGAAGGGGAATTTACCGACGCGCTTGCCGTCTTGGCGATTAGGGGAAGTCCCGAACAGTAAAACTGGTGGGGATCGTACCTCCTACGAAGACCTTAATGGGATCGGGTAATGAGTAATAGTTAATACCCTGTTGTCGCAACTCTCTAGCAAACCTAATGTATGCGGCAATGCACTGATTACAATCGAACGGGAAGAAGTTTGCGAGATTGCGTGAGCAAACGATGCAATAAATCCCGGTGTACTGCTGTCTATGGCCAAGTGAACGTTAAAATGTGCGTACGATTCTTTATTGATGTTGTTGGAGTTGACGAAACAATAGGCACAGTAGAGTATCAGGTGGATCTTATTCGGTGGACGAATTCGGAGATATATATAGGTGCAGCGTATATTCGCAAGTCAGTCGTGTATTTCGTCGGATGATTGTTCCGAATTCATGTAGACGCAGTTTATTCGAATTGTGGAGTGAAGGAATGGAATGAGACGAACAAGTTCGCAATAATTCGATTATTTATTTAGTTATTCTATTTAGCTATTCAGTCGTTATAAAAAATAGTCGGACGCGTACAGGAATAATATTTTCTTGCAAATTCGCTTTGAGAACTAGTACAGGTCATAAAAGAGAAACTCCAAAAGGGTCGGGGTAATAAAACCTAGGTAAAGGGTTAACCGGTCCGGAGGACTCTTGCCCCTTCTGCGAGTATTAAAAAGTGAAACGCACGAGTGTTCTTTGTTTCGGAAATCGTGTTTTGACGCGTTCTGCTGAATTTGGAATGTACGAATTAATCTAATATTATCGGTTAGTCCGCGGAACCCCAATGATTGGGAGTACTGGCACCATACTCCGTATGTAGAACTTCCGCGCGGATCTCGAGGTAGCGCTTCTTCCGGGGGTCTCCGGGTACGTAGTTCGACAATGATGGATTGCTTTCCACGGTTACCAAGTCACGTGGCCACCGGAAATATTCAATTGATTTTATACGAATATCCTTTCTTAATCAAAGAATGCCTCGTATTCCGTATCAAAGTAATTGCGTTCAGTCTCCAGGAACTCGCTGTCGGCTTCGGTCGCAGGAGCGTATTTGAATTTATAATACAGGCTGCGCGCGTAAAATTTGTGTCCGTCTCTCCTTGTTTTAGGCATCTACAGAAAAAGTTGAATTAGTAATAGGCTGGGTTCGACCGAGCGAGATCCGTTAGCACACGGTGTGATAGTCCACGTCTCGATAGCACACGAAAAATTGAACACAATTCCCGATAGCCCACGTCCCGATAGCACACCAACCCAATAGCGCACCAACCCGATAGCGCACCAAGTACAACTTTGCATGCAAAAATATACACACACACACACACACACACACACACACACACACACACACACACAAGGGATGGTCTGCGCCCCCACTCCCGCATCCACCCCGTCCCCCTCGTTTCGTGTGCAATGTTGTACTTGGTGCAAAGTTAGTGCGCTATCGGGACCTTCCCGGTTCGACCATGGAAAACGGTAGGAATAGACGGAAGCAACGTGCCAATTGTTAGTACCGGAGTTTCGACCTCTTTGGATAGGAGTGCCGAGTGTGCAGAGTATTAGTACCAAACGGCGGGATTGAGAGCAGTGCTGCCAGAAATGAGCTCCTGCACACTCGGCACGGACAAGCACACAAAGAAGGGGGGTCGTGTACGTGGCGCTCGGCGCTTGGTTATCTTCGGGTGGCTTCGAGTAGTAGAGGAGCGCCGACGTATAATCTACTGTCTCCTTCTCTCTCGCGCTGTAGCTATAGCTAACGCCTCGAGAATCCCATGTTAGCGGTTCGATCTATTTATGAAATCTCGCGTGAAAACTTGTAAAATTTACGCGTAACATTTAATAAATTCTTAATCCTGTAAAAATTTAAATAAATTAAATAAATATGGAATAATAAAAGATGAAAAGAGAATAAATTATAAAAATCCACTCTTGGCCAACGTGTACGTTTTTCTCTTAAGAAATAAATATAAAGAGATAGATATAAAATATAAAGGAATATAAAGAATAGAGCATATATGTTAATATTTTCTAATAAATAATATAATATTGTAATAGCATGTATAATATTTTATCAATTTATAAATAAACAACGTACATGTTGTTGCTCAACGGAAACTATGAGAAGGTGGTGGTCTGTTCCGTCAGAGGAAATGTAAAAAATGTTTTCTTAGAAAATATATATGAAATATTATTAAATACTATAAATTTATTAAATACTAAATACTATTATTAAATACTAAATTAAATACTATGTTAAATATATTAAATATTATATATTGAATAAATTATACATAATATTATATATACATATATACATATAAAAAAATAAATAATTAAATATACATATATAGATAATTTAATATAATATAAAAGAAAAGATTTTTTTGTACATTTCCAAAGAAGATAGAATATAGAAGATACAACAGGATAGTTATAAAAAGGATAGTTATAAAATAGTTTAGTAGTTTAGTATAGTAGTTTAAAAATACACATAATGAAGAGATAAAATTTAAAGAAATATAAAGAAAAGATAGAAAAAAACAAAATCAGAAGAAAACATATATGTTTTACTTAATATAATACCGAGAAAAGTGTGTATGTATGTATATATATGTGTATATACATACATACATACGATAAAAAAAAATATATATATATGTGTGTGTGTATATATATATATATATATATATATATATATTTATATACACAATATATATATATATATATTAGGTGTACAAATAAGTTTCCGCGGTTTTTTATAAAAAATTAGGAATTTATTGTGAAGGAACGGTACATTACGTTTTATTCAAAATATTTTCCATCACTTGCCACCACTTTTCTCCATCTTTCTGGCAGCATTCGGATACCACGTCGGAAAAACTCTTCATCTTTTGACGCTATCCACAAATCTACCCAATTTTTGGTATCTTCATATGATGTAAAGCGCTGCTCAGACAGACCATGTGCCATCGACCGGAACAGGTGATAATCAGAAGGGGCTAAGTCTGGTGAATATGGCGGGTGGGGTAAAACCTCCCCTTTGAGTGTTTCCAAGTAAGTTTTTACCGCCGCCGCAACATGTGGACGAGCATTATCGTGTAGGAGAATAATTTTGTCGTGTCTGGAGTAGTAATGGGCGCGTTTTTCCTTGAGTGCCCGACTCAATCTCATTAATTGTGTTAGGAAGAGAGCTCCAGTAATCTTCCTCCAATAATACTGCCAATTCCATGTCTTCGTACACTTTCGGCCTTCCACTGCGTTCTTTGTCCTCCACGTCAAACTCACCGTTCTTAAATTTTTGAAACCACTCCTGACAACTTCTCTCACTTAAAGCAGCCTCACCATATGCTTCTAGAAGCAATCGATGCGCCTCAGCTGCAGATTTTTTCCAAATTAAAGAAGTAAATCAAAAGTTCCCGCAAATGACGCTTATTCGGCACAAAACTTGACATTTTCGCACGAAAAAAATTACGTGATGCTGATACGGAATCACTAATACTTCAAGGTTATGGTGTTGCCAGATGACGAAACTTGGGATATTACGTTTTACATCTGACAATTTCAACATGACCTTCTGGTGGTGCTATCTTTTGTCAAACCGCGGAAACTTATTTGTACACCTAATATATATACACAATATATATATATATATATATATATATATATATATTTTGTTTTTTTATCGGTAAAATTATCTAAAAATATACAGTTAAACCTATTGAATAGAGAATATTAATTTAATACATCATGAATTACATGATAAAAATGTGAAAATCACATAAAATAATATGTCTTTAATACACATATTTTATATATAATGGACATTCAAAACAAGGGAAATACCTTCTAATCTTTTATCGAGAAATAGCTTTCATATTTAAAAGAAATGTCTTATTTAAAATAACAATTTTACAAATACACTGTTTCACATAAGTATGAAGTTCGACGCTCCGAAAAATTTTGAATAATTGTAGCTCGGAAATTAATGATTGTAAAAAAAATTTTTTCGAATAAAAGTTACTTCTTTTTCAACATAGAATCCATTAATATTAATTTTTTGGGAAGGTGCCATTTAAAAAAACGGAGCTTGGTGCCCCCCACCCCACGAAGGGCCGATTGTGGAAAATGAAAATAAGTCCACGTGAAAAAGCACATCAAATCGAGAAAATCGAATTCAAGAACATTAAGATCCATCTAACCGTTTCAAAGATATTAAACTGTAACACTTTATCTGGTCCACCCTGTATATCGGTAACTGCTTTTTATTTTTTTTCATTATTTTTCAAATTAGTTGCTAAATATTTTTTAGCAACAAATTGCTAGTAGTGCAATCTCACATCATAGATGTGGCAGACTGGACACAGAAAATTATTGCTAATAATGCAATTTCACATCATAGATGTGACAGGCTGGTTAAAAAAAATGATTGCTAGTAGTGCAATTTCACATCACAGATGTAGCAGGATGGACACAGAAAGTGATTCCTGCTTTCGCCAATTAGGGAAAGGCTGTGTAAATCAAGAGCCGAAATCAGAAGAATACAGATCTGAGAAATTTTTACAATTTTCGCAAATCCATCTTGTTATTCTTCATAAAGCTCTTTTATCTTCCTATATTAATATATCAATAGTTATTTTTTTTTTCATTATTTTTCAATAGAAGATAATATTGAATATTTTTTTTAAGACAAATTGCTAGTAGTCCAAAATTAACAATCGGAGACTTTTACAAATCACTTTGTGACGACAGCTGCGCGTCGTCCCTATAATTATTCATTCATAAAGTGTGTTGTATATCCTAAAGTTGTATTCATAATGTGTTCACAAAGTATTTTTGTAAAATAAACGATTTAAGCATAACGGTTTCCTTGCTATCAATCCCGGACCCCGTGATTTGACGCCTTTGGCGCCCACCAACGATTCCGCTTATGGACTCCCCACCCAGCCTGACCCCCGCCTCGATACGCGCGAGCGTGGGGGATCCTCGAGCCGTAGTATATAAGCCGGCCCGCGCAACAGACCAGTACCTATTCCTCTCCAGCTTCCGACCTGCTCCGAACCTCTGGGAATCACCGAGGTACTTCGAATCCTGACTATTCCCGCCGACGGAGACGGGTGTGACCTCTCCGACGCCTGGGTTTGCCCGGCATTTGGCTTCCTGACTATTCCCGCCGACGGAGACGGGTGTGACCTCTCCGACGCCTGGGTTTGCCCGGCATTTGGCTTCCTGACTATTCCCGCCGACGGAGACGGGTGTGACCTCTCCGCTGCCTGGGTCTGCCCGGCACCTGACCCTCGTGCGCGACCGTATGGTAGATTCCGGGACCACGCCGCGCTTACCGTTCAACCCCTCGACCGACCGTCTAGGTTAAGTCCTTGTACTCTTTCATAGGCTAAGCTAGTAAAGTAAGTCGTCCGTAGGATAAGCTATTTGTAATCTCGCCTAGGATAAGTCGCCTGTACCCGTCCCCCTGTACACGCTCGTAGGATAAGACATCTTCACACGCCACCTGTACATGCTCTTAGGATAAGACATCAAATAAACACTCGTTTAACAAAAGAGGACTCGCGAGCTTGACTCTCCTACCTACTCCCGAATCTCGAAACCGGTCAGCCAGTCCGTGACGCTCGGGATAGGCCGTACCGTTACATGGCGCCCGAACAGGGACCGTTTAAGGAAAGTCCAGCTAGCGAAAAACCTCATGACCGCGTGGATTAATACTCTTTCTAAAGAACAGCTTGTCGAATACCTCCATCGGTACGGAGTGGACACCACGGGCCAGGTGGACCTGCTGAGACGTCGACTGCGCCTGTACTTCGCCGCACACCCGACCGACAACCTGAGGAACAGCCACGACGACATACCAGGGGAGACCACGACCATGCCCACGTTGAGTCCGACGGAACGCATCGAAATCATTAATCAGATCCGGAAATGGGGCCACCGCTTTGAGGGAGCAGATCCACTTTCGTTCCTGGAACGAGTCGAGGAATTACGAGCCAGTTATGGCCTCGACGAAGACCACCTGCTTTTGGGCCTACCGGAACTGCTGAAGGGAGATGCCCTCTTATGGTATCGAAATCATCACGATTCCTAGGAAACATGGGCTAGTTTCTGCGAACATTTTCGCCATTACTACCTGCCGCCGGGGTACCTGAGGTGATTAAAACGAGAGATCAGCGGGCGCTCCCAAACACCAGGGGAGTCGTTCCGCGAATATTCCAATGCGCTCCTCACCATGATGCGCCGAGCTGGGGGATACTCCGAACAAGAACGACTGGAGCAAATTTACGAGAACATGGACCCGGAACACCAGCTCTATGTCCCGCTCACCGATCAGCTCACCATGAGCGAACTCATGACCCGGATATCTAAGATTGAGGAAGTCAAACACCGCCGACGGGACCGAACCCCAACGATCGCCAAACCAACAGTCGCCACCGTTATCTACAACCGGGAGGAATGCTGCTGGAGATGTAAGCAGCGGGGACATATTCCCGGGTGGATTGCAAGCGACCACCAAGAAAATTTTGCTCGCGTTGCGGCAAGGACGGTGTCCTGACTCGCGATTGCCACCCGCCGACGGGAAACGCCCAACGGGCCGGGGACGTAGCGGCCGCCTCCCAGCCCAGCCTCGAATAGAATACCGTCCGCGCCCGCACCTCCAGGTACATATCCGGCAACATCAGTTTGCGACTCTCATGGATCCCGGGTCCGAAGTCTCGTGCATACAAGAAGAGACAGCACGACTATTTCCCGGCATACCCCGACTAGCCCAGAGTCGGGGGGACTACGTCCTCCTAGCCGACGGCACATGGGTAGAAATAACTGGGGTATTACGGTTGCCTCTCCGATGGCACGGGAGGACCTACTGGCACGATTTCTGCATACTCCCGGGCCTAGCCAGTGAGTTACTGATTGGCACTGACTTATGGGCAAAAATGGGATTTGCTTTGCCCCCACCACCATTGAATCAAATAAGGACGGCCCCCCGAACGGACACAATCACCGTCGGCCCCAGCAGCGAAGCGGATGAAGAGTCGCGACTCCAGACATTTCTAGCAACCGAACTACCGCTCTTTGAAACCATTTCGGGACGAACTGACCGGACCGAACACCGCATACGACTCAAACCTGGGCCGCCGATCAAACAGCGATTTCGACCCCGCAATCCGGCCATGCAGGCCGTTATCAATGAAGAAGTAGATCGAATGCTCGCCGAAGGCGTCATCGAACCCTCGAACAGCGCCTGGAGTTCACCGGTAGTCATCGTGCGAAAAAAGGATGGGCAACATAGATTCTGCATAGATTTCCGCAGGCTGAATGCGGTATCAGAAAAAGACGCCTATCCCTTGCCACACATCACGGCCACACTAGACAAATTGCGAGGGGCGCAATACTTGACAACCCTGGATTTAAAAAGTGGCTATTGGCAGATACCGTTGTCCCGCTAGAGCCGACCGGCAACCGCTTTCACCGTGCTAGGAAAAGGGCTATACCAATTTACGGTCATGCCTTTCGGGTTACACTCGGCCCCGACGACTTTCCAGCGGCTGCTAGACGCAGTGATCGGCCCCGACCTGGAGCCTAACGTCCTCGTCTACTTGGACGATATCGTCATCGCCAGCAGGACATTCGACGAACACCTGCAGCACTTAAGGGAGGTCTTCCGACGCCTACGTGAAGCGAAGCTACGCTTAAACCCGGATAAGTGCCACTTCTGCCGCCCGAGCCTCCGTTACCTTGGGCATGTAATCGATCGACAAGGGATACACACGGACCCAGACAAAGTCAGTGCCGTCGCTAACTGGCCAGCGCCCACCACCGTGCGCAAGGTCCGACAGTTCCTGGGGATGGCCTCGTGGTATCGCAGGTTCATCCCGAACTTCTCGACACTGGCCGCGTCACTCACTGCCCTGACCAGAAAACGAGTGAGATGGACGTGGGGGGCTCCCGAGGAAGCTGCCTTCCGCCAGCTAAAAGAGGCTTTAACCTCCACACCAGTTTTGGCCTGTCCAGACTTCCACAAGCCGTTCCTGCTACAAACCGACGCAAGTTCACATGGACTAGGGGTCGTGTTAACCCAGCATCAGGCAGAAGGAGAACGAGTGATCGCATACGCTAGCCGAACACTCAATGGCGCTGAACGGAACTACAGTGCAACCGAGTTGGAATGTCTCGCCGTGGTCTGGGGAATCCGGCGAATGCGGGATTACTTGGAAGGGTACCGATTCACCGTAGTGACCGACCACCAATCCCTCAAATGGTTGCAGCACCTGGAGAATCCATCCGGTCGCCTGGGGCGCTGGCTCTTCGAACTACAACAGTTCGATTTCACCGTACATTATAGAAAGGGGGGCCAGAATCAAGTGGCCGATGCCCTCTCCCGGGAACCACAGCTCAACGCGATGCAGCGCAGGATAGCATGTCCATGGTACCAACGCCTCCTCACGGAAGTCAAGAACCGACCAGCCGAGTACCCTGATTACGAGGTGCGCAACGGGCAGCTATTCCGACATGTCCTGCACGACCTGGACTTTAGCGAGGTACCTTCAGCCGAACAGTGGAAGCAATGTGTCCCCCGGGAACAGCGATCCGATATCTTACGCCGGCTACACGACGATCCGACCGCAGGGCACTTGGGGGTAGCTAAAACGATAGCCCGTCTCGCCCGGTTGTACTATTGGCCGGGGATGTTCCGGGAGACCGTCCGGAGCTGCCCGAACTGCCTAGCCCACAAGGTACCGCAGGAAACTTGCACGCTACGTCGGTGACCGCTCCTTGGCAGCAGGTTTCAGTAGATCTGGTCGGACCCCTACCACGCTCGGCTCGAGGACATGTCTGGCTCCTGACCGCCCAGGACCGTTTTAGCAAGTGGGTGGAGTTGGTTCCTCTACGACGCGCCACCGCCACGATACTGGCAAAAGAAATAACTCGCCACATTATCTACCGCCATGGATGCCCGAACCAACTCATCTCAGACAATGGGACCCAGTTCACCTCTCGCCAGTTTCGCACCTTATTGGCGTCATTTGGGATCCAACATCGCACGTCGCCTGTTTACGCGCCACACTGCAACCCAGTGGAAAGAGCGAACTGAACCATCAAGACCATGATCGGTCAATACGTCGGTAACCGGCATCAGGATTGGGACGAACGCATCGATGCCCTACAGTTCGCGTTGAATACCGCCCGACACGAGGCCGACCGGATACACCCCCGCCTTCCTGGTACATGGCCGCGAACTGACACTTCCGCACCCGATCGCGCGGCCATCGACCCAAGACCCCGAAGGTACATCAGCAGCGTCTGGAAGAGGCCTACGAAGTCGCTAGGATTCACTTGGCGCGAGCTTTCCAGAGACAGGAGCGCCACTACAACCTACGGCGACGTGACTGGCGCCCCCGAGTGGGCGACAAGGTGTGGAAACGAGAACGGCCCCTATCAAACCGCGAGGACGCATTTAACGCCAAACTTGCCCCTCGATTTGCGGGGCCCATGGAAATACGCCAAATAATATCTCCCGTCATCGTGGATCTACGCGACGATCACGGGAAATGGCATCGGCACGTCCACGTCCAGGACCTAAAACCACAACCGGACACACCGGAAGACCGCCGGGAGGACGAAGAACAGAACGCCACCTAACCAGGTATAAAGTTACCGACCCCCCACCGAAGTGGCGTCACCTCTGAGCGACCGAAGGAACTCCGTCCGAAGGATCGTCGCCTAGTACCACAAGGTACTACCGATTCAACAGAGATTCGGCGAATAAACCCCCCCACTAACGACACGACAGGTATATAAGGTCGTCGACCCCACGCGGACCATCAGTCGATATGGAACGCAAAGAATTGTTCGATCTATTTGGGGAGATAAGCTCGAGCTCGGAGTCCGAGCAAAACGGACCACCGTCGACGCCATAGCCAGCGGCCCCGCCGATATCACCGCCGGCGGCCGTGCCGACACCAGCACCAGCGGCCCTACCGACGCCGCAACCAGCGGCCCCGTCGACACCGCAACCCGTGTCACTTGGCCCTCCGCCTACGACAACGGGCCAAGTCAAACGACCACCCCATCCAGGAACATCGGTCCAGCGGTCCGATAGGACCAACCGGCGGAAGGCGATCTTCTTGGCCACACCGCCAGAGGTAAGGCCTCGTCCACGCGGAAAAGTCGCCGCCCTGACCGGCAGTCAATTTGCGGTCACTCGCCCATCGGCCAAATCGGCCATCACCCAGCCGCCGACGACCGCTCGATCACCGACCACCGGACCGCGTACTACCCGGCCGACAACCGTTCGGCCATCAACCGCCGGGCCGTCTACTATCAGGCCGACGACCGTTCGGTCACCGACCGCCGGGCTGCCTATTACCCGGCCAGCAACCGCTTGGCCACCTACTACCAGGCCGACGGCCGTGCGGCCACCGACCGCCGGGCCGCCTCCTACCAGGCCGACGACTGTTCGGCCACCGACCGCCGGACCATCTACTACCCAGCCAGCGGCCGTTCGGCCACCGGCCACCGGGCCACCTACTGCCCGGCCGACGATCACACGGCCACCGACAACCGAACCGCTCGCCGGACCATTTGGGACTCAGCCACCGACTAGGCCCACCACCGGAGCCCCAAGAAGGGGGCCACTCATCGCCGGAACCATCCCGGTTCGCCTGGGCGATGGCACCATCGTCGAGGTTCCCGCCGGGTCAGCCATCGTCGGGCGGAGGTACCGGGTACGTACCGCGTCGGGCCGATGGGTGATACGGTTTCACCCCGACGGCCGCCCCCGAGCCATCCGGCGTCTCGACGACTCCCTCTAAGCGTGGGGTGATGTGACGACAGCTGCGCGTCGTCCCTATAATTATTATTCATTCATAAAGTGTGTTGTATATCCTAAAGTTGTATTCATGTGTTCACAAAGTATTTTTGTAAAATAAACGATTTAAGCATAACGGTTTCCTTGCTATCAATCCCGGACCCCGTAATTTGACGCCTTTGGCGCCCACCAACGATTCCGCTTATGGACTCCCCACCCAGCCTGACTCCCCCGACACGCGCGAGCGTGGGGGATCCTCGAGCCGTATATATAGGCCGGCCCGCGCAACAGACCAGTACCTATTCCTCTCCAGCCTTCTTTCCGACCTGCTCCGAACCTCTGGGAATCACCGAGGTACTTCGAATCCTGACTATTCCCGCCGACGGAGACGGGTGTGACCTCTCCGACGCCTGGGTTTGCCCGGCATTTGGCTTCCTGACTATTCCCGCCGACGGAGACGGGTGTGACCTCTCCCCCCCCCCCCCCCCCCCCCCCCCCGGAGGGGTCCCCCGCTGCCTGGGTCTGCCCGGCACCTGACCCTCGTGCGCGACCGTATGGTAGATTCCGGGACCACGCCGCGCTTACCGTTCAACCCCTCGACCGACCGTCTAGGTTAAGTCCTTGTACCCTTTCATAGGCTAAGCTAGTAAAGTAAGTCCGTAGGATAAGCTATTTGTAATCTCGCCTAGGATAAGCCGCCTGTACCCGTAGGATAAAACATCTTCACACACCACCTGTACATGCCCTTAGGATAAGACATCAAATAAACACTCGTTTAACAAAAGAGGACTCGCGAGCTTGACTCTCCTACCTACTCCCGAATCTCGAAACCGGTCAGCCAGTCCGTGACGCTCGGGATAGGCCGTACCGTTACAACTTTTATAAAACTGCAGGTTAATATTATAATTCAAAGTGTATATATATATATATATATATATATATATGTACAAATATGTATGTATGATATATATATATTTACACAAACATGTAAAATTCGAAAGAACAAATTTTCACATATATATAATGTTAAATTAGTGGTGCACGTTATAACAATATAGTTAACTTTAAAATTGTAAATAAATAAGTAAAACTTGTAAATTAAATAATTTTTATAAAGATGTAAAAAATAATATTGAAACTGTTCTTTTTATACCAGACAATTTTTTTACTAAACATTATTTTTTGTGTAAAATTATAAATTTAAATAAAATCTTATTTAAATCTTATTTAAATAATATCTTTGTTTAGAGGAAAGTATTCCCTATATTATTTAAAAGTAATATGTGATTTCCTTTTTAATATAAATTTGAGATAAATTTGTGTATTATATTGAGTAAAACATAAATTCTCTAAATTTCTTGGAGTGACATTCCATTCGAAATTAATGAGACTTTGAAGCAATAATAATAATATTACTATTACGAAGTAGTGACCTTTCATTTTTTTATAAAAATAAATATTTAATCACATTTATAGAGAAAATTTGCAATTCATATAAATAAATGTTTCAAATTACAATGAATTTTTCATTCCTTCTCGAATAAATTCGATATTGTATAATATCTAGTGTGGAAAAATTCATTCACATAATAAGTAACATTTTAATAATAATTGTAAAATTTTCACTCCATAGGACTAAAAAGTCACTCTGTTTTGAGTCACGCGGATACCAGATTTTATTTTTTAAATGAAATTTTAGTTTCCAAGAAATTTAGAGAAAAAAACGAACAAATGGAACATTTAATGGCCACAATAATATGAGTATACAAAGTTTAAAAAGTGTTACAGGTAAAGATCAGGACCCCGTGGTTCATCACTCCCACAGTATTTAACGACTCCAAACCCTCTTTACCTCTGTGTGTGTGTGTGTGTGCGTGCGTCTGTGCGTGCGTGCGTGCGTGCGTATGTGCGTGTGCGTGTGTGTGTGTGTGTGTGTGTGTGTGTGTGTGTGTGTGTAAGATGCTTATACATTGTAATGTTAATACAAACGTATATCAGAGATCAGAAGATTTCTCTATTCAGCTAAGACTGAACAAAAATGCAGTTAAAAATATTTATAATATGAAATATTTTGGTTTTTATTGATAAAACATTTCATATAATCAAAACAAAATAAATGAATTTTCTCGTTAAATATATTGATTTTGAAACTTTAGATATTCGAACGCAATTAGTAAAATTAATTAATATCGATGCCAAAGATTGTAGCGCATAAAAATTATTTAAAGTTTTTGAATTAGAAATGATTAAACTTCAGATTCCATTTCTAAATATTATTGCTCTGTCATGCGATAATGCTTCTGTCATGACAGGAAAACATTTATCTTTCAAAAAAAGTCTCGAATCAAAATGCAAAAATTTATTAACATTTGCATGTCCTTGTCATTCTGTTGCGTTAGCTGCACACGCTGCATGCGCTAAAATGCCTGAATGTTGTGAAAAATTTCTGAGAAAAATTGCAAGTTATATTAATAGCAATCCAAAACGTTTAGCTATTTTTAATGAATTTTGTGAATGTTTCTAAGATACAAATCGTAAAATTTCAAAGTTATGTAATACTCGATGGCTTTCGCATTATTCGTGTATTGATAGACTTCTTGAGTCATGGGATTCAATAAAATATTTTCTAAACGAAATAGTCGTGAGCGAGAAAACGAAACCTGGAGAATATTTATTATCTTTAATGTTGATTTGAAAGCATATTATTTATTCTTAAAATATGTTTTAAATTTTTTTAATTTTTTTAATACGTATTTCCAAGCTCATGAAACTAGAATTCATTTGTTACAGTCTAAATCCATTAATTTTCTTGTGCAAATCTGCAAAAAATTTTTAAAACCAAAATTGTTAAAATATTTACTTCGTAACGTCGGATTTTTCGCGTCCTAATATCGCAGTAATTGATTTTGGATAGCCATCGGTTCCAGGAATTAATAACGAGACGTGAGAGTAGGTAAAAGAAATGTTTATTGTGTAAGAAGTGTGCTATGTACAAGTGTAAGTGTGTGTGTGTGTGAGTGCGGGCGCGTTAAAGCGCGATAGCTCGATCCACGCGAGATCAATCGTTCAATTCGATCGGCCGGAGAATTGATTATTTTGTAATCGGCGGGTCGCGATTTACGGCCGTTGCGGATGCCCTTTTGCAATGCAATTGCAATCGCGACGGTAGCTAATATCGCTCGCTTACGAGTGGTAATTCGCGATCTAATGCGCTTATAACTTCGTGCGCTTGTTATGCGCGGAAGATGCGTTCGGTTGATTCTCGGAATCGCTCGTTATCAGTTCTCGCGCGCACGTTTTTGCTCGCGTTTTTATATCGCCGCGGCGATTCTTCCGAAAACGGCCGCGCTCCGATTTTCTTCAAATTTTGTAAATAGCTTCCATTTGGATAGAAAAGAAGTATATTAAAAGGATTTTTGGCAACTCAAAGGTTAAGCCACTTTTTAAATTATTTTTTGTATTTTAAGAACATACTGTTTTTACGCGATTAGGAAGAGGCGCGGAGCGCGTCCCTCTCCGCGGGAAAGGCGGAAGTTATTATCGAGAAAGTGTAGCCACACACACACGCGCGGAATTCACAGCTGCCAATTCCGAAACGTTGCCTCATACGCACACATAGAACGACCCGTGTATAGCCGTGTACATGTACCGCTCGGCGCGCCAGACAGCGGCACACGTACACAACCATACACGTCTCGTTCTATGTATGCGTATGAGGCAGCGTCTCAAAATTGGCAGCGCGCTCACTTCGCGCTCTAGCGCGAAATGAGCGCGGGAGGAGTGGAGCAAAACAAGACCTTCAAAGAACCTTTTTCCTCTAACAAAATCGTCGCTCTGCCACGCGAAGCGAGATATTAATTTTTTAAGATTACACTGAAACTATCCTAATTACATGATTTTATATAACTTTATATAAAAAAAAATAACTACTTTGGGCGATAGACATTGGGCTACGCTACCGACAGTGCCGCCCGACTCCTCTCCGCGGGGAAGGCGGCTTAACGGGCGCGCTAAGCGCGCCCTATCGCCTTCCCCGCTCCGAGGGGCGCGCTCCGCGCCTCTTCCTAATCGCGTAAAAACAGTATGTTCTTAAAATACAAAAAATAATTTAAAAAGTGGCTTAACCTTTGAGTTGCCAAAAATCCTTTTAATATACTTCTTTTCTATCCAAATGGAAGCTATTTACAAAATTTGAAGAAAATCGGACCGCGGCCGCTTTCGGAAGAACAGCCCGCCGCCGGCGGTGGGCTTTAAGTCGGATGTAGTATTATCCGCCCGATATTTCCCTGGAAGGAATAAGGATTGCGGAAGGCGTCGCGACGCTAGCGAGCGTCGGAGGCGGCTCAGGTTCCACCTCGTGATAGGCGCGACGTCTAATTTGGGATCTAGGATGAGATGCGATCCTTGAGCACCGATATCGATCGGCGGAGGCAGCGTTCTCACTACCCTCTGGCTCGTCGGTATTCGCTTTGGATTATTCTCTATGCTTGGCTTGCCTTCAGACTAGCTTTCGCTCGAGAGGATCGGAAGGATCTGATCTTACCTGCCGCCGAGAGCCCTTTTTATACCGCGCTAATCACCCGCGCCGGCGTATTCGATAATTACTCCCACCTGGCGCCGGTAAGACAATCGGTTTGAAACGGGTGCGCCAGGGGGAGTTCGGGATGCCGGCCACGGGTTCTCAAACGTCGGCTCCCGACGGCGGTGTTCGGGATGCCGCATGTGGTTCTCAACCGGCGGCTCCCGGCCGACGATGTTCTGTCGGCATTCCTACCCGGTCTTTTGCTACTGATTTAAAAATGTGGGCGCACAGCCCCCTGCCCTTGCCCGACTGATGGTCGTCGGGCGGCAGCTTCCGGCCAGTGTTTCTGCCGGAAACGATGCAGTTTTGGGGGTGCATCGTTACAAATATTTCATTTAACGAAAAAGAGAATCGCATATCTCTTGATAATGTTACTTTGGAACCGCAGAATGCGAAGAGTATCTGTGTAAATTAATAAAAGAAGGACATGCAAATGTTACTACAATTATTCGACAAAATTGTTCATAGTTTTACATCACTGCTGCTGAGGAAATTAGAAAAAGATTTTCTGTTAATAATATATTTTTACATAAATTACAAGTGTTTCAATAATATATAGTTTTATATGACAATAACAGGGAAACATCTTTTAACGATGTTTCTTTTATCGCGGAAACTCTCAACGGTTTCGATCAAGACGGTTTAAAGAAAGAATAACTTCAATTATATACTGATTTAACTATCGAAGAAAAAGAAAGTCTTTCAAAAAATTTCGATAATATGTGGAAGGAAATTTTAAAACGTCCATCCATTAGTAATACCCAAATTTAAAATCACTTTTAAATGCAGTAAGGTCACTTCCACATTCTGATGCGGATCGTCAAGAAAAATTTAATGACTTGAAACTCTTTCTATCTCTCTCTCTCTCTTTCTCTGTGTGTGTGTATGTGTGTGTGTGTGTGTGTGTGTGTGTGTGTGTGTGTGTGTGTGTGTGTGTGTGTGTGTGCGCGCGTGCGTATATCACAGCAGAGATCAGGACCCCGTGGTTCGTCACTCCCATAGTATTTAATGACTCCAAATCCTCTCTGTCTGTGTGTCTTAACTTTGAATACACATACATTATGTACACTAAATAATATATTATATTATATGAATAATAATGTTAGAGAGAAAGAAAGAGAGAGACAGAGAGAGAGAGAGAGAGAGAGAGACAGAAAGAGAGAGAAAAAGAAAGAGAGAAAGAGAGAAGAAACAAGAGATAGAGAAGAAAATATTATTCATATAATATGATATATAATAATGCCTAAAAGATAATATATTATTTTTTAGACATTATATTATTGCGTATCATTAGACGAGGAAGGACCTGCATCATCTGCAACGTCTGCCATATATAATTTTAAACTGGACTTATGTTTTTTTGTAGGAGGTACATATAAATTGTACGAAGACATTCGTTGCAGATGATTCTCATCTATTGTCATATTTAGAACAGTTTCCCCCCTCGTCTTCAACGCTGATTTAAATACACAACTAGCATTAATATTGGTCGATGAAGCTATTTCTTTTTTGTTTTTAAATCAGAAAGGACAGAAAATGTTCTTTCAGGATCTGCATTAGAATGTGGAAGTGACCTTACTGCATTTAAAAATGATTTTAAATTGGGATATTTAGTATTACTAATGGATGGACGTTTTAAAATTTCCTTCCACATATTATCGAAATTATTTTTTGAAAGACTTTTTTTTTTCTTCGATAGTTAAATCAGTATATAATTGAAACCATTCTTTCCTTAAACCGTCTTGATCGAAATCGTTGAGAGTTTCCGCGATAAAAGAAACATCGTTAAAAGATGTTTCCCTGTTATTGTCATACAAAGCTATATGTGATTGGAATACTTGTAATTTATATAAAAATACATTATTCACAGGTAATCTTTTTCTAATTTCTTCAGCAGCAGTGATGTAAAACTGCAAACAATTTTGTCGAATAATTGTAGTAACATTTGCATGTCCTTCTTTTATTAATTTACATAGATACTCTTCGCATTCTGCGGTTCCAAAGTAACATTATCAAGAGATATGCGATTCTCTTTTTCGTTAAATAAAATATTTGTAAGTAAATGTTTTAACAATTCTGGTTTTAAAAATTTTTTAGAGATTTGCACAAGAAAATTAATGGATTTAGACTGTAACAAATGAATTCTAGTTTCATGAGCTTGGAAATACGCATTAAAAGAATTTAAAAAATTTTTTAAATATTTTAAGAATAAATAATATGCTTTCAAACCAACATTTTGCATTAAAGATAATAAATATTCTCCAGATTTCGTTTTCTCGCTCACGACTATTTCGTTTAGAAAATATTTTATTGAATCCCATAACTCAAGAAGTCTATCAATACACGAATAATGCAAAAGTCATCAAGTATCACATAACTTTAAAATTTTACGATTTGTATCTTGGAAACATTCACAAAATTCATTAAAAATAGCTAAACGTTTTGGACTGCTATTAATATAACTTGCAATTTTTCTCAGAAATTCTTCACAACATTCAGGCATTTTAGCGCATGCAGCGTGTGCAGCTAACAGAATGACAAGGACATGCAAATGTTAATAAATTTTTGCATTTTGATTCGAGACTTTTTTTTAAAGATAAATGTTTTCCTGTCATGACAGAAGCATTATCGCATGACAGAGCAACAATATTTAGAAATGGAATCTGAAGTTTAATCATTTCTAATTCAAAAGCTTTAAATAATTTTTCTGCGCTACAATCTTTGGCATCGATATTAATTAATTTTACTAATTGCGTTCGAATATCTAAAGTTTCAGGATGAACATATCTAACTAGAAACGTCATCCATTTTTCATTAGTAATATCTGATGTCTCAACGATAAAAATAGAAAATCTCGTATTTTGAATATTATTAACAACACGTTCTGTCTCAACTGAACACAAAACATTAGAAATTATGCTATTGCATTTTGTTCGACTCATATTCATGCTTTTCAAGACATTAGGATCTCTTCCTATGTTTTGAAAAAGACTGAGAATCTCTTTTGCTGTTTGATGAGGAATATTTTTTTCGGTAATCAATGCTTCACATCTTATTTCCGCTATTTTTTTTCGTTCATCAAATGTCAAAAGAGATTCATCAATTTGCGTATTTAAATCTTCATTCGATTTGTTCATTTTAATATTACTTTTTTCCGACTTTGTTTTATACATGTCGGATTCTGCGTGTCGATATATATGTGATAATATGCTATCAATTGATCTATTACAAATAATACAACAGCATGAACTAGTGTTATTCGGATCTTCGCGTAACCATAATTTAAAATCGTCTATAACTAGCCATTATTGTCGAAATTTTCTTTTACAATGTGTTTTTTTTTCTTGTACACTGTCATCAGTATAGAGATTTTCTTTATTTTTCTTGTGACACGCAGAATCCGCATGCCTGGAACACGCGATGAGCAAGCAAAAGTTTTATCACATATACTACAAAAATAAAGAGTGGATCATCCGTGGATACTTGGCGAATCCAAGATTTATAGCGATCATCACTAAGCCAAGCTAACGAGAATTTTTGTTTCAACTTTTTCTTCACTTCATCGCATGTTTCCATATTGATTAAAAAAATGGAGAATAAAGAAATAGATAAGAGAGAAGTAACAAAGATTGCAGAAAAACGAAGATGAAGAAAGAAAAGAAAGATGTAGATAAAGAGAAAGAAAAGGAAAGAAAAGCAAAATGAGAAGAACTAAAAGAAAAGAACTAAAAGAACTAAAAGAATAAAAATGGTAATTGGAAAAATGAGAAAAAGTACCGAAAGTTTGAAGAAAAGAGCTCTTTGATCATCTCGATATCACGCACGTTCAAGCGGCTTGGTAGCGAAACGCAGTTTAACGTGTTTACTAACAATTGCGCATCTCAGAAAACAAGTACGCGCGACGCGCGACACGTGACAGAAAGAAAAAGTCGTCACTACGTTTCATGTACGCGTGTTTATGTATTTTGAAAAATCATATTCAGAAGAAAAATCGATTTATACTTTCATTTTGAAAAAGTATGAAAACTAATGCTTAATTATCATTAAATTTTGCATAAAAATGTATTAAATCAATTTACATAAACCAAATAAAAATTAAATCTAAATATTCATATGCTGGCATGTATATGTATATATACAAGTTTTGTGTGTGTGTGTGAAAATATCGACGATATTCGGGAGAGAATATGCATCCCCTATAGTTTTTTCATTCAACGCGCGAAAATCTAAGACCATTCTCCATCGTTTATTACCCTTTGAATCTTCTTATTTCGGCACAATCCATATAGGCGTGTTGTAAGGTGATTGTGAATGTTTCACGATTCCTCCTTCCAGCAGTTCTTCTACTTATCTATTTATTTCGTCCTTATGTATTTGCGGGAAACGATATTGTCGAGTATTTATTGGATGGTCATCTGTGGTGCGGGATTTGATGTAGTAATACGTTTGTCGCAGTCAATTTTTCTCCGAAAATATGAAATCAATCCTGATTGTTATCAATTTTATTATACTGTCTCTCTCCGTTCCATTCAGATGTTCTAGTCGTAAAACCTCTATTATTTCAACGAGTCGATTTTTTTTCTCAGTGACCATCAAACATTTAGAATTTGCAACATTAATTTGCTGACTTCTTTCATGTTTTGACTTACGTTTTCGCATAAATTTATCTATGATTTCTTGAGATTTGTTTAATAAGGATATGGAAATTTTCGAAGACGGTCTGTGTTTTTTAAGACATTTAAATTTTAATTTTTTGTCCTTCCGAATCCGTTTTTGAACTTTATTGAAGAGCTTTTTTAGAGAAATTTGTAATTCATCGTTGTTGGGATTTGAAAATAATTCAATTTCTGAGAATTCGATATCTAAGGGGGATAAAGAATCATTCCCCTTTTTAAAATAAGAAGGTGCCGAATTGTGTAGTGAGGTTTGGTAACTTCTCTCCTCACAATTGACGGAGACAGGATTTTCTGTCGAGGTTTGGAAATTTCCCTCCGAAATCCTAGGATTAATATCCTTTGGAGAGGTTTGGTAACGTGCCTCTTTTAGGATTTTTGAATTTATTTCTTTACTTTTTCTATCGTTGTTGCCTTTATTTTTAATTTCTACTTTGTTTTCATTCAGTGTTCCTATAATAATAGGATTATGTTGATGATTTTTATCCTCATGTTCAATTTCTGCTTCATTCTTGAAACTTGCAATTTCTTCCTTTTTCTCTTTGTTTATTTTGATTTCGTTTTTATTTTTATGCTTGATTTCATTTCCTTTTTGATTTAATTTTTTCTTTGTTAAATTCTTTAATGCTAACATCATTTTGATAATTTTTATTTTTATTTTCATCTTCGATTTCCATTTCGTCTTTGTACTTAAGCTCTTCAGATATTTCATTAAATTTTTTATGTCTTCCCTTATACCAACTGATTTTTCTAAATTGTTTCGATCTTCTAATATTGATTCGTGATCGTCAAGCACCTCATTCAATGATTTCAGTCGCAAGATCGGGACTTGTACTTCCGTTTCTTCATCCAGAATGCTTATGATGTTCAAATACGCCTTTCCAGATGTATTTTCAATAATTGTGTCCCCTAAATAAATTCCGTGCGTTAATTTTAATCTTGGTATATATCCTACTTTTATTTCCGGATTTTTTACCCTTACATAAAATAATGACTCGGATCGTGGAGCCACTACGATCATTTCCGGCAAAGAAGAGAATTAGTTCCGGATGCAATCAAACATTCTTCCGCATAATCTATTTTTGAAAAAGTTTGTTTAAAGAATTCTCAGTATTCCAGATTGCGGAATTGGAAAATTAGATTTGGAATTGGAATATTAGATACAATATGAAAGGTGATCGATAATTCAAAAAGAGTTAATATTATACAATTTCACCAAGAGTGTAGACAGGGTAATCATTTATACCATTTAGTTTCAGTATATTTCTGTAATTGATGTTAATTCCCTCAGGCTTAAAATTTTCTTTAATAACATTAAGACCTGATCCAGTATCTAACTATAAAGTTAACGTCAACCCGAACAGTGGACACTAAGCTTTGTTTGTTGAGGTTTATTGTCACAGGCTGTATATTTATGTTTCTACTTTCTATTTGGTCGCTTGAGAGTGTGACGGGTGTGAGGTCTGCCCGGCCTCCTGCTGCACACCGACGTCGAAGGGCTCTTGTAGTTTTCCTGACTATTTTCCTTGTGACGCTTTATTACTCGTGATATGCAATTGGCAATCTTCGAGAAGATGATCTTGGTCTTTGCAGTATCGACAGAATAAGTCATCCTTAAGTGGCGTTTGCTGATTAGTTTTAAAGCGACATTCCTTAGAGGTGTGCCCGAATTTGTCGCAAGTTTGGCAGGCATCCTCGGTTTATTTTCGAAGTTTCTTTGCTCATTTTGTTTCTTCCAGCAATTATTGGCGGAATCCCCTGGTTTATCACACCACTGACAGATTATAGAGACTTTATTGGGTTGACTATTAATATTTTGTCGACAGATTTTTGCATTATGTCCCGACTTTGAACATAATTGACAGGTGACAGCTTTTTCCTGTATTACGTTTATCGTTTGTCGAGCTTGAGGATTGCGAAATCGACATTTGTCAGCACCGTGCCCTCGTTTTTTACAAATCTGATAAATATTTCTGTGCCTAAGTCGGATCTATGGTGATTTTGTAGTGAAAATTGAGAGAGCTTTCGACAATTATTTGCTACATGCCCCTCTTTGAGGCAGATTTGGCATGCCTCTCGCAATCGATGGCAATATTTTTATTCTGTTTGAATCACTGCTCTGTCCCTGCCGTAAGTCTGTCATTATCCGCAGTTCTCTTTCTATCCTTAAGGCATCAGCGACCGTTTCCTGTACATCTAAATCCCTCGCTATTCTTTGTTCGATTTTAGGCTTAAGTCTCCTTATGAAACATTTACTCATATCATTTCTAATGATGTTTTAGTAGTTTGATCCGGTAATGTATTTCCGGGTCCTCTATACGCCTTTAATATCTGTTTCCCTAAGATCTTGACGCGGTTAGCGTAAGTAACTACGTCCTCGTCATTTTTCTGGTAAATATATCCTAGTTTTCCTTGGAGTTGATAAACGGTTTTTACCGGCCCATAAATTCATTTTAAATAGGCGGTTAGTTGCGATACTTTATCGAAATCTTGATCTTGAATTGTTCTGCGTGCTTCGCCTACTTCTAGTTCTTAAGATTTTAGTAAACTGTGGTTCGGCTTCCTTAGGAAGCATCGATTTTTCTCCTCGCATCCCTCAATAAAATAAATGAGCGGAATGTTGCTGCCATCGAAGAAGGGGACAGCGTCAACCGCATATTTTAATGTGGCGAAAGAATTTTGTTGCGCCATAATTATACAGTTTTTACGAATTATTGCTATCAACTATTAGTGTTTGCGGCGGTTGATTCGGAATCGTCGGAAGACGGCTCGGGTGAATTCGCAATTAGCGTATTGTCAGTTAAAGAATTTTCTTCGATAAATTGTTTAGATGTTGCTTTAAGGATAGATGTGTGTAGAAATAGATCGAATGTTTTTTGGTTTATTATATCACTCTAATGCAGTTTTATAAAGATCTTCTACTTCGTCTTTATTGATTTTATTTCGAATCCCGTCACTCATTCCGGTTTCCGAGATCGCACATTTCAATCCCGAACGAGCCTCCAAATTTTATCAGTATGTTACATCCAGATCCTTGAAAGGTCGGGCCATCTGGAAGGACGCAACCTACTTATCCGGTGATACACTTTCGAGCGTGTGTACGGATCAAGTCGAGCGCACTGTCAAGGGCCTGACACACAGTCAGTGATCACAATGGTCCCTTTAACTCTGTGAGAGTCTTAGGCCATTACGCTTGTTGGTCTCTTTTTGGTAAGAGAATCGAATCTCTTTTACTCGGGAGACTTGTGCGATTTCAGGTGTCCAGGGAAGTGAGGGGGAAAAAAAGAGGAAATAAATTTTTCTTTTAACTATAAATCAAAATTTATTCAATCCCAGCAAACACCAAATAATAGTTATATAATTGTTAATTGTAATTTCCCACTCAACAATATAACTATTATATAACATACATGTTATATAACAGTTATATTGTTGAGTGGGAAATTACAACAGTTATATAACTTACTTGGTGTTTGCTGGGATGGTTATGAGATATAAAAAATTTTCTTACAAAAGAATTGTGTGTGTATTTGTGAGCGTGCTTGTGTATATAATTCCGCGGGTGTTACAAAAATGTGGAGGTCATCAGCCAGAATAAACGATAGGAGTTTATATATAAGTTTACTAAATCCTGGCTGGACTTTACAATTTCTTAGTAAATTTTAGATTTTTCTATTCAAGCTGTGAGGCAGGGATCTAGGGGAAAAGATTGAAGAGGGGGGGAGGGGTAAAAAGTCAGAGGTCAAACTGGATAGTGGACGGAGGGAATTTCCTCAGCAGGGCTTGGATGGGAACGGCCAGCGGTAGGTGTGACCCAGGGATTATGGCGTCGGCAGGGGCAGTAGCTAAATAATGTAGGAACTCTTCGTGGTCCACATAAAAGGCCCCCTTACTTCCGGGACCCACGCAAAAGGCTCCTTTAGGAATCGGGAATTGGAGGAGAGGGAACTGGGATATAAAATAATTCAGAAAGTCAGCACGGGAAGGGGGAGGTTATTCTCAAGGGGACTCTGTGGGGAAATCAAAGGAGCTCTTGCCAAGATCGGGAAGATCTCTTGCGAAATCCTCCGGATCCTCGAGGAACTCTGAGGACTCCGAGGGAATGAAGGAGAGGGCGGAGAGGGAGGAGAGGAAGGATCGGAGTCGAGGGTAATTACAGATATAGGAGACGGAGAGAGAGATTACTTTAATAGGGGTGCGGGAGAAGGGGAAGGAGAAGGTTCGAAAGAAAGAGTGGATGGAGTAGAAGGGGGAGGAGAAGGTTCAGGTAAAATCGGGATAAGAAATTTGGAGGGTGACACGGACGACGGTGTTGAGGCCGAGACAGGTGTACCAGAGAGGAACGAGAAATGTTCTGGGGAGAAGATAGGGGAGTAACTTGGTGAAGGGATTGAAGGAGGTTGGTTAGGTGAGTGTGTGTTAGTGTTTTTTGGCTTATTAATGTTTATGCTGTTTAAATGATTAACTGGACTGCTGATAGTCGACTCGGATATACATTGAGCCAGCCCTGCTCTTAACCGCCTGTTCCGCCGATTCCGCTAACGCTTTATATTTGACCGCGAACGGCGAGGTGGCACTAATAGAATTAAAGGCGATTTAGACACGGTAATTATTAAAGAAACGGATGATTGATTTGATATTGGATTGATTAGGTCTCTGTTGAGAAACGATCTTTAAGATTTATTTATAGTTTGATTCTTTTTATTTGAAATATATTCGGCCATGGGATTTGAAAAAATAAATATTTATGTATATACATATATATATATATATATATATATATATATATTGTGACCGTTAATTTTTTATTAGGCAAGAAATTAATTAGGACCAATGTCGTTGGCCCACGGCACACCTTCGGCGCGATTTTCACTAAAATGTATCTCGGAAGTTTTAGGCGCCAGGTGCGATAGTTCGCACCATTCTAAAACCAGACTCAGTACTGACCATACGCGTAAAAAGAAAATCTACAAACTCTCAAAAGAAATCGCGACGGACGCTCGACTAGTCCCGTCTCGGAAATGGTAGAGGGGCGGTTCGTTTTAATGATGAATAAGGGAGGATCGAGATTACAAGGTGGCTGCAATTTAAAACAAGAGATTAGTGTAACAGAGATGAATATATTTAACAGAGACAATAGAATAATGTTTGATACAAGACAGATTCGCGTTATAAGATCAGCTGTTGTATAATTGATTTGAGTAATATTTACTGGCAGCGACGGACCGGTCTTCGAACGTAATCACCGCGATATCACGTGTTACTCGATAGAAAAAACAACATAAAAAGTCTTGGAATTTCGTGCTACGCGAGACGTAATAGAGTCTCGGCAGTCACAAATTCAGATTAAATTATTAATTATTTACACCGCGATGATAGTTCGATTACTGACGTTCGTCTGTTACAAATCAAAGATGTTAATAATGACAATAGATAAATTTGTCAAATACAAAATCGAGAAGATCGATTCTAATAAACGTGAGTCAGACAAAGATAAATTTTGAGTGATAATACAAACATAATTGACTGAATAATTACACAATATAAAAGATCGGACGCAAACGCGAACAATTAACGGTAATAGAATCTCAAAAAAATACGAACGATAAACCATAACAAAATATCGGAAGATTCACACCGCGGGGATACGCGAGTCGATGCCGCAACGCAATCGTCGGCTATCGAATATCGCAATCGCCTTGGTGCGTGAGTTCGCAAATCGAAAAGTTACGTAAGACGGAATTTCTAAACATTATAATAATCGTCACAAAAATACAAAAATGACTGTCTCGGCGCTTAACTGGGAGAGAGGGCACTTAATATTATCGTAGCTCGAACAAAGAATGTCGGTCGGCCGTCGCACTCTACTGCACAATCATCAAAAACGCGCATAAAGAATTTTAAGATAGCAGCAATTCAGCACAGATTCTGTTCGGGTTAATTCTACCTGATACTCTAATAAACGGCCTGAGGAGGTCGACGTTCGTCTCACCGATGACTACTCCTGGAGATCCTCGACGTTCTCGGCATTCACACTTGCAATCGATAAACTTGGGCCGTCGTGCTCTCACGCAGGTTCGCCGAATAGTGATGAGCGGAAGGCCCGTCGGAATCGTGCCGGCAATTAATTTGTAAGTAGATCACTTGGGGCGCTTCCGCAACCCTCAGGATCGTCGCGGATCTCAATTGTTCCTGCGGCCTTCACGGCCGTATTTGCGCCTGTCGCACCCCGTTTCCTCTCGGAATTTTCTTAATTCTTCCGCTGCGGCTCAGTGTGAGGTTTCCTTCCGGTAGCTGCTCGCCGATATTTTTCTGATCTCTCGGTAACGCTGAATTCGAGCTGGCTCCGTTTTCGGGGTCCCCGCTATTGTTCCTTGACCTGTTGGTCATACGGAGATTTACAGGGGCGACAGCGACAGTTTAAAATAGATATTGCAAATTTTATAAGGCGAATAAGAATACTTAGCTCGGCGCCTCCGCTCGTCCTGAACTTTCTTTCGCTTGATCTTCTACGCCGGGTCGAGTCACCGGATGAGATCCCGTCAGTGCCCGTCCTCACAATCGCTAAATTCTATTCCTCTATACCTCGCAAATACAATTTTACGCACGGGAGGCGAGCCTACCCTCGCCTCCAACATTCGCTCTCTCTCTCTCCCTAAATCATGGGAGAACGAGGGCCCAAAAGTATTTCCGGTCGGATCTCGCGATCTTTGTGACGGACCGCCAAGCGTCACGTCACAATATATATATATATATATGAGATAGGGTGTCTTTCAAAATCTTAGGGGAATAGGAGATTTATTCTCGAATTCCAATGCTGAAATCCAGAACGAATATATAAGGGAAATATTCGAGAATTCCAATGCTGAAATCCAGAATGAATATATAAAGGAAATATTCGCGAATTCCAGTGTCGAAATCCGGAACGAATATATAAAGGAAATATTCGCGAATTCCAATGTTGAAATCCGGAACGAATAAATAAGAGTTGGACACGGAGAGGGGAATCGAATTGTTGAGAATAAGTTATCGCTAATGATAACTACAAAATTCTAAATGATCTAGAATATTGTTAATTAATTTCTTTAATTATTTAAAAATCGTTTCGGAATCACCAATCGAGCGGGAAAGAGGAATAGAGACTGTGAGAAAATTTAAACTTACTACTTATTAAGAGCGTTGAAATGGATTTAAAATAAATTTAATTCGGGCCGGAGTGTAACTTCCAAAGGCCGCAAGGAGCTAGTTGATGGCGAACTGCGCTGTCTGGAAGAGCCCAGGGTGGACACTACACTCACTTGAAACTATTTTAATTTTTAGAGTATTGAGAATTGAACTGGTCGAACTGGGCGGAAGAATTCAGGCGTAAAATTGATAGCGAAAAACTGTGTGTCCGCGCTTTCGGCTCATGAGTTTTAAAGTTTTTGCTCCTCCTCCCTTCTGGATGGCGGGACTCCTTTTTTACGGAATCAAATAATTTCTATTACTCCCTTCTTAGGATGAATGAGTTCGATTTTTAGGAAGAGAGGGGTGTCTTAAGACTCTAATTGGTTAAGCCCTTTTGCTCAAAATTTTCATCCAGCGAGAATGGGAGTTATCTGGTTATCTTATCGCTTAATGTGACAATTCGGAGAACACTTGAGGGTGGCCTGTCGAACGAGCGCACGTATTAATTTCAGAGGGTTTGTTTATGTTTACTTTTTGTCAAACTATAAAGGACCATAGGATCTTTGTTTAGAAATCCCTGAGATGGAATAAGTTATAGCAATAGATACGAGTGGCTCGAGTTTCTATAATTTCAATTCTCACAATTCAAGAGTTTATTTAGAGTTTCTTTAGCGTTATTTCGACTGGCCACTCTCAGTATTAGATTAACTGATTATTTACACGGGTTAGATTCCATTTTCCTATGCGCTATTATTCGAGAAGGATTGTTTATTTTTCAAACTCGAGCCGATTTTTAATTTCTTCTACGATAACGTTTCGAAGAAAGAAAAGAATCGTGGAATCCATCGGACGTAACAATAGCATATCACTATAATGTGAGTGATATGCTGATAATAATTGTTAATAATTATTAATAATTACTTAGAGATAGCCAATGATCAGAACTACGTGAAACTATCGTCGTGGGGCTTAGAACTATTGTTTAAAACCTGGAATGAACCGAGAATTAATCGTAGAAGCATAGCATATCACTGTAGTATGAATGATGTGCTGATAATGATTAATAATTATTATTTAGAGGTAGTCTACGGTCGGAACTATGATATAGAACTATAGAATTCGTCGATAACTATAAAATTCAATGGAGTAAATTTTTAAAAAACGATACGATATGCTGACTTCGCGGGAAGTTAGCACATCATTTTCCAATTTCCGCTACTTATGTTAAATGACCAGAACTATTATTAAAATTTATCAAGATCTATAGAACTCGATTGTATGCAAAGAAAACTTTACTTTTTTTGATATGGTGACAATTGATATGCCAACTTCATACACATATATGAAGTAGATATGATTTTTTGTCGCAATCTCTTTCTGCATAAGCCGAAAACAAGTTGGAAGTCTTCTGTTCATAAAAAATTGTATTTAAAGTTGCCTATTTACTTTTATATCAAATTTTAATAACATGTTAATATTTATTGATAGAGTTCATTTTCGCTTTGAAACATAAAATGAGACTGAACCACGTACGATATTATTTAACCCGGAGAATAAAAACAACAGCATCAAAATAATAGTTAAAAAGAGTGGCGGAATTAAAAAGAGAATTAATTAATTACAACGGAGGTGGAAAATGTTCAACTCCGCGAATTCCGCTAGACACGAAATAAGGCTTAAATGTGCGTTCGAAATTGAAACAAAAGCAATTTAGAATGATGTAACTTCACGAAGCAGAAGTGCTGGGAAAAAGAAAAATTGGAAAAAAAGGAGAGAAAAAATCCAACCTTTTAACATTAGAGCTAAACATTAGAGCAAAAACATGATTACATTCTAAAGAACATAAAATAGAAAAAGAAATATTCTCGTACCATTTAAATCATATTTCATGTATTCTAAATAATCTATTGATAATCTACCAAATAATCTGCATTTAAAATCTGCGCCTTTCAAATACAATTTTCACCTTTTTAAGAATTAAATTTCAAAAAGATGCAAACGATGTATAATGCGAGACCGTATTTTATTTTCATGTTATTATCATTTTTTTAATAATGTAGAATTTTACTTTTAATACTTTAATACACTTTAATTACTTTTAGTAAAAAGAAAGAAAGATAAATATATTGGTTCATTTTTAATATATAGTTTAACAGTGCGAAATTTCTATTTTTGTTCTTTCATTTTTCCGCGAAATAAACAGGACCAATTTGCGCTCAGTGTCATATCATTTAATTACATCATCTTACCCCATAAGCGTTTCATGTTGTCCGGTGGCGTCTCTCGTCGTTTAACAAGCGGGAATGTTCTGACGTGGGACAGGTTCCGCGCTGGACCGCGAGCAGATTAAATGGCGTGAAAAAAAGGAGGAAAAAGAAGAAAAAAAAGAAAGAACATCGACATGATAACAAAAGTGCGACGCCGACGACGACGACGACGACGACGACAATTGCGACGACCCGGTAGAACGCGTGACGCAACACGAGTAGAAATTTCGTCGGGTTTACTCAACATGCATCGGGACCCGATATAGCTGATGTAGGATGGATTTTATCCTATGTAAATCTTATCGATTTTTCTTCAGGTCAACCCTAATTAAAAATATAACAATTAGTTTTTGATAGAACAGATGCTAAGTATTACCGAAGAGAGTAACCCTATTGTTACATCCCCGCATAGTTTTTTTGCTCTAAGTACACCGACTCTAGGTACAATGAGTTATCACCTTATCGATAACCAACAAAAATCACTACCATCTTACCAACCAACTCTCGAACACCCCGATAGATGGCCAATCAACCACTCTCCCTCCTCCAGACCCCCCCCCACCACCTCTACTCTCCCACTCCTAACTCCCGAAACAAGGGACCTTCAGTGTAGTCCCAAAAATAGACACTTCTATCTCGGACGTCAATCGAGCTACTTCTCTTCCAGAACTCTCCTTGACCGCGGTACTAATTCTATTTCTCAATTGTGTTATTATTTCTAATTGCGTTGCCATTTCCAATCACGTCACCATTTCCAACTACGTCCAACTGCGTTACCACTGCCTACTGTGTTTCTATTACTAATTCAATTTCGATTGCGATTATCACCTCATACTGCCAGCGTCTACGCCGATAGCTCTCGAACAGTCTATATTTGTAAACCTAACATTGTAAGTAGACTAAACACATTCAAATATACTTTGGAATTTAATATGAAGTGTTAAAACTGAATGCCCCTAACCCCGTACGTATCTCTTTCAATTGGCACTCTGTAATTTCATTATAAACCTGGTTTCAATCACCCGGCGACAATGATAATACGGTGCCTACCACGCGACACGGTTATTACCGCATTTCAATCAGTGCTGCCAGAAATGAGCCCCTGGCACGGACACGCACACAAAGAAGGGGGACGTGTGGCGCTCGGCGCTCGGCTACCTTCGGCTCGGCGCTCGGCTACCTTCGGGCGGCTTCAGGTAGTAGAAGAGTGCCGACATATAATCTACTGTCTTCTCTCTCGCGCTGTAGCTATAGCTAACGCTTCGAGAATCCTATGTTAGCGGTTCGATCTATTTATGAGATCTCGCGTAAAAACTTGTAAAATTTACACGTAAAATTTAATAAATTCTTAATCCTGTAAAAATTTAAATAAATTAATTAAATAAATATGGAATAATAAAAGATGAAAAGAGAATAAATTATAAAAATCTATTCTTGGCCAACGTATACGTCTTTCTCTTAAGAAATAAATATAATTAGTTTTATATATCACGGATTACATGTGTAATCACTTGATAAAAATATATATATTTAATAATATATGTATTTTAAACACATGTTTTATACACAATAGACATTAAAAACAATAGGATTTTATGATTTTATTGAGAAATATCTTATACTATATTTAAAAGGGGAATGTCTTGTTTAAAATAATTTAAAAAATATAATTTTATAGTTAATTGTATAAATACATATTTATAATAAGTATATTTATATTTTTTATTCCTAACAGAACAATTTTAAAGTTAACTCTTTCGTTATTTTATTGTTTTATTGTTTTCTATTTTATTTTTTTTAATGAGAAATGAGTATGCCGATCTAATGTTATGTAATATATATCAGAAGGGAATTGACCGAATTTTGCAAATCATGTGTGTGTACACACACACACACACACACACACACAATCAGGTCAATCAGGAGGAGCTTGTTATTTTTCAGTGTGCGATTTAGCATCCGGTTTTCACCAAATAAAAATGGATCCTGCGAATAGTCATAAAACCGCTTTTACAACGCCTTTTGGACATTATGAATTTGAGCGAATGCCTTTCGGGTTTAAGAACGCTCCAGTAGCGCGATTCTGTAATTCGTTATATTTTTAACGACATAGAACGGTATAGTTACGATATCGACTTTTGTCGCATGTAAAGAGGAATCCTATATCGACTATGTGATTCTGTAACGCGTAATAACGATGCTTTGACGCTACACAACGTGACAACGAAATATCGTTATTTAATGTTGTCGTTATGCATCTAAGCCAATAAGAAGACCCATATGAATATTACATCACAGAATCTAATTACTGATCATATTTCATACAACCTAAAAGATCGTCTGGACGAAAAGTTTATCCGAATTTGTACAATAAAATATATAATTATATAAATATATAATAATTTATTTGTAAAGTGTATAATTCGCAATGGTACCTATATCACAGTAAGTATACAAGATTTTGATAATAAAGTAAAATATGTATTATTTTGAACATAACGTATATTGTATTTATCGTTGTCTGACTTTTATAAAGTTATGTGTTTAAAAACGTCCTCGTCGATTAAAATTTTACTCGATATTATGTAGTATATATTACGTATTATATATTTTGAGTAAAATACGTATTATATATTTTGAGTAAAATTTTCCTCGAAAAAGACGATTTGGAACCCAACTTAATTGCTAATGAAAAATCAGATATTGTATTTGTTTGTTTACTTTATTTGTGATTTGTATGTATTTGCTTACTTTATAAATATCGGTTTATTTTTTTCTTAGAAAAGAAAATAGAGTGGGAATAAAAAAAAGGCAGGCAAAAGCAACGTCAACACAAATAGATTATATAGTCGATTATTTTGTTCAACATCCGCATGTAGCGGGGAAATTTAAAAGTTTTCATGGAAATTCTGATTTAAGAGGATCTTGGGAGCAATTAGTAGCTGATCTTAACAAAATGGCAAAAGATGGTAAAACCAAAGATGTAAAGTCATGGAAAGCGGTAAAAAAATTAATTTATTTTTCTTTTAAAAAATGTGTTAAGTACTACTATAATATTTTAGAAATAATTGTAAATTTAAAAAAATTACTTTAGAAATAATTATAAATTAAAAAAATTTCTTTTAGACATGGCGAGACAACAAAACTGCGGTTTCTCAAAAAGTAGCAAAAATTCGAGCCAATCAAATAGCAACAGGAAATATTGGTGGTTCTCCTTTGAAATTAACTGACCGAGAAGAAAAAATTTTAGGAATTATGGGTTTTGACTACGTCGAAGGAGTGCAATGTCCTGATGCTTTCCCAGAGGAACAAGTAATAACAATTTATTATATATGTATACATATATGTATATATATATATATATATAGATATGTGTGTATATATATATACCATATATGTATATATATATACATACTCAGCAATAATAATTTTAAAATAAAATAATGAAGAGAGATATCTTAGTCAATGTTGTTTTATTCAGTTAGAAAAGATACGTTTTAACTATATCAATAAATCGATAAATTTGTTTAGATTGTAAGATACTTATTGTTAGAAATAATATTCAATTATAATAAGCGTCAACAAGACATTGTTTGATTCTTGAATATTTTTTTCAGTCACAAGCAGTAGAATTGCCTTTCAAGGACAAGAAGAAATTTTAGAGATGTGACTGTTCCTGTCACATTCACAATACGGAATAATGATAATACAGTCAATTTTACTGGTTAGTATATTTTATTAAACATACATATTGAGTGTATCACCACAAATAATTATATAAAAATATAAATCAGCGTTGTTCTGAAAATAACACGTTCCACTCTATTATTTATATTTTATTTTAGATTCTGTAATAATACCGAATTTAGAGACAGAAGGCGGCATTAATAGTTGTAAGTCATCTTCGCAAATGAATTTGGAAACGAGAGAATCACAGGCTAGAAAGTCACCAATAGAAGAATCACAAGTGGAAGTAACGCAAACAGAAAAATCACAGGCAGAACAAATACAAGCGAGAGAGTCACAAGCAAGAGAGTCAAACGCGACAGTTTCGCAGATTCCTAACAGCATATACAGATCTGCTAAAGTTACAAGACGAGGTGAATATCGTCGTATTATAGATATCCATTTTCTTGTAACAATGTACAAATGCTAATTTTCGTCAAAGTTTTTTCTTTTTAAGGTCGTGAAAGATTGGGTACGCAGTTGATGGATGCGAGGAATGAGTTTGTTGCACTAACCGATCGCCAAATTACGTGTATGGAGGCAAGATCTTTTATACTATATTTTTCCAATATAAACTTTTTAAAAACGTGATTATAATAATCAAAATGCTTTAAACACTTTTATGTTTTCCTTGTACAGATATTCGCCAAAGCAATGGAAAAAATAGCCCACAATGATGAAGAACGAAATGAAATATTGCGTGCTTTGATAGAAAATGGAAAAGCTTGTATGCAAACTTATCTGGATCTAACTGTAATCATAAAAGACTGTATTCAAATTTTAAAACGGCAATAAGCGAAGTATTATGTGATATTTTATTTTTATACATAAAAAAAGTATTATATAAAATCAACCAAAGAGCTGTGTTATAGTGCTATAGTAATACCTACAGTATTTTTCATTTTAAAATAAAAATATTTTAACAGTATTTTTTATTTTTCAGTATTTTTTTTAATTGGAAGTAGTTATTTTTTTTCGTATAGTATTGCTAGCAATATATTTGTTATATTCATAGGTATTTTCTTCTTTTCTTAGTTTTATAGCATTATCTATATTATATTATTCACAGACTCTCAAATGATTATTTATTCAAATGATTATTTAATAAAGTAGTTTTTGCAGTATTGTCCAATATTTTATTTGCATTTTACTGCAGTAAAATATTAATATTAATGTTGCTTATATTGAAGATATAATTTAAAAAATATTTATGCAATGTAAAATTTTGTTGTTTATTTTTGTATGAATATGAATATACGAAATAAAAAACTTGAATCTTATATTTAAATATATTTTTTATTTATTTTGTTTAAGTTATACATACTTGAAGCATATCATTTTGACAAGAAAAAAAAATTGTGAAAATATTACAACGAAAACATTGTATCCTATCATCATCTAAACAAATGCGTGCATGCGCATATACATCCAGCATACACATATATACATATGCATACATATAATATATTAATTACTTTTATTCATGAGGTTCGAAAAATGGCGGTTGAAGGAGAGGCAGGTGTTTTGTGGGTGAGAGGATTAAAATAAGAAATTGGGTGGAAATAGGGAGGGGTAGAGAGGCAGGAGGGGACTCATGGAGAAGCGGAGAAAAGGAAAAATACCGGAAAATGGAGGGAAGGAAGAGGAGAGACAGTGGAGGAAGATAGGAGGAAAGAAATGTGAAGTATAGACTGTTGGAAAGGATGACGTGGAAGAGACACGGAAAGGGGAACGTGAGGAAGGAGGAAGGAGATGACGCAGCGAAGGGGACAGAAGAGCGAGGAATAGAGACGAAAAGCAGGTAGATGGCAGCAAGTGATGGAACGGCGACATGGATAGAGGAATAGGGGCCGGATTCAAGATGACGGGACAGTGATAGTGGAACGCGGACACGTGGAGGAGTAAAAGAATAGAGTGACACAGAGTGTGTGGAGTGGAAGGTGGAAGGAGACACAGAAGAAGGAAAGGAGGAAAAGAGGACGAAGACGGAAGAGGAGACAAGAGAATGAAGGGAGATGAGAAGGGAGCAGGAAAAGTTGGTGAGAGAGGTGGAGAAGATGGCGGTGGACGTGGAGGAGATACTAGGATGGGTGAGGAGACAAGGAAGGAAGGATGGAAAGAAAACGGGAGAGAAAGAAAGAGGAAAATGTGGTGAAGGAAGAAGCAGAGAGACAAGGAGGGAAGGATAAAGAGAAGATGGGAGAAAAGGAGGAAAATCAGAAAGAAGAGGAGGAAGAGGAGATGAAGAAAAAGGAAAAGGAGCAGGAAGAAGGAAAGGAGGAGAAAGGATAGAGGACAGGAAGTGGTCTGTAGGGATAAGGGAGGACGAAGAAGGAGATAGGAGGAGGGGAAGAAGATAGGAGGAAAGCAGCAGAGAAATTGGAGAAAAAGAAAGGTGTGGATGGCGAAGGTGAAAGCTATAGGGAACTAGAGAGGACGAGAGGAACAGAGATAGCGGCGGAAGAAAAGGGAAAAAGGTGGTGAAGAGGAAGATCAATAAGGAGAGAGAAGGACAGGGAGAAGGAAGAAGAGAAAAGAATTCAGTGGGCGCGGAGGAAGAGAAGGAGAAGGAGAGCGAGAAGAAAAGGAGGCAGAAGGAGAAAGATATGCGAGGGCGTAGAGAGAGTGAATTAGAGAAGAGGTTAAAGAGGGAAAAGGAAGGGGAGAGGGAAAGGGAGATAGGAAAGAAGATGAGCAGGGGAGAAGGAGAAAGGAAAAGAGGACCGGGAAAAAGGGGGTCGGGAGAGATAGATAGGTTAGAAAGGAAGGGAGGAGAGTACATAGAGATAGGAGGAGATAGGAAAAGTTGGGTGGAGATAATGGAGGAGGACAAGGGAAGGGGGAGAAGGAGGAAGAGAGAGATAGTGAGGAGGACGCTTTGGAATTGATGGAGAAGAGAGCAGAAGGATTAAGGAAGGAGAGAGAGAGAGAGAGAAGAGAGAGGAAGAAGAGAGAAGGAGGAGGAGGGAGAGAAATGTAATTTGAAGAGGGGTGTTGAAGGGGGGACGAAAGAGAGAAAAGAAGGTGTATGGAGGGAATAGTGAAGAGGATGCTGGGAAGAGAGGTAGGGATTAAGGGGGTGGTGGAGAGAAGAGGGCAGAAGGGACAATGGGTGTTAATAGTGGAGATGAAGGAGGAAGAAGATAGGGAGGAATTACTGGGAAAATGGGAGGAGATTAGGGAAAGAGGGGGGTGAGGATTGACGAGGATTTGACGATGGAGAAGAGGAGGTTTAGATGGAGGATGTTGGAGCCGGAAAGGAGAAGGGATTGGGAAAGAGAGTGTGGATGGAAAATAGGGAGTTGTGGATGGAGGGTGAAGAGTGGTGTTGTGACGAGGAGAGACAGATATGGAGGGTGAAAGAGGGGAATGAGGAGGAAGAATGAGGAGAGAATAAGAGGATAAATAGAGCTGGGGAGGAGAGACGAGAGAGGGGTGGAGGGTTTCTTTTGAATGTAGGGAAAAGAGGCGATGTAAGTAAGAGAAAAGGGAGAAGGGGAGAGAAAGAGGAAAAGGAGGAGGTATGAGGTACAGAGGGGAGAGAAAGTCTTCACATTTCGTTAAATTATGATTCCCTGCAATTCACACATTTGACCACTGATACGCTATTTACAGACGATTTAGATTTATTGTTACATGAATTTATCGAGCTGCTGGACGAATCGGAAAGGTCTGTCAATCCTCGGATTCGCAGTGTCATAAACTCGTTAAGATCTTTATAGAAAGAAGATCAGAAGACAAAGCGCTACGCTTTAAATTCGTTTCTCGTGCGCTGACTAAACTTTTGGGAGACAATATAAATGAGAATGTCATCCCATTGATTAATCGAACGTTCGAGGTTTGTCAGAACGGCTAATGATGCAGACAATGTATCGCGCAACTTCTTTAGTTCGACAATATTTTCACTTTTCATTGACGGAAGACTAACAATAGAATGAATATGAGCGTGTATTAGTGCTTGCTTATCATCATATTCGTCCAGTAGCAACTGCCACGCAGAATCATAATTGACGTTGGAAATCTTTAGATTAGAGATTAGTAACGCAACGTCTCCGTTTACACTAGATTTCAAATAATGAAATTTCTGAGTATTTGTAAGCGCATTGTTATTGGCGATGAGCGATTCGAACGTGTTACGAAAATTCTCCCATTCTAAATAATTACCGGAAAATTTAAGTAAGGAGATACGCGGCAACTGAAGCGCAAGGCCGCTGTGCGCTTCTCGAAAAGAAGAGTCTGTACTATCATTACAAGGCGAGGATTCTACTTTACAAAATTTACTTATTGTTTCGTGAAGGTAATCGGCAGCATCGTTGTAGGCTTCCTCGGCCTCATAGAAGTCATCGTTGACGAAGTAGAGGATGACTTTTCTATCTTCTGCTGTCGCCAAAAGACACACTCGATTATGCAGCTGTTGGACCTTGTTCCAGAGATCCTTCAGATCCAAGAGTCGACCCTTTGTTTTGGAAGCGTTACATTTGCCTTAGGGAGCTTCTTAAAATTGACTAGGACTCGCCTAATCAAGGCAGTGGTATTAGCCTGATCAACAAGGAGTTGATGCACTTCGTCTGACATGATTGTCTGGTGGTCTCACGGAGTTTATAGAACGTGATTCATAGTATCACTAAATCGTAGGACACCGCGACGCGTACTTACTACGCGGGGTGCTGATCGCTTAAGAGCGCAACCGATATGATGACGCTCATCCGTAAGTACGACGGAGCGAGCAGGGCCACGGCACGTGATCCACACGTGGGGCAAAGAGTGCGAGTAAGCGAGAGATTTATCAAGCGACAAGAGAATCCGTGTGACGCGACGATGTTGCGAGATTTTCTGTTTCACTCACGCTTAGTACGCTACACTCGCGATTACTACGAGAGAGAGAGACAAGCAATGTGTCCGATAGATCTGTCTAATTGCGAAATCACTGTTTGATAGTCTGATGATCTACAATGAGAATTTGCAGTCGATCCAAGAAAACGGCACAAATGTTCGACAAATGACGTCTACAATCCCATTAATGCGACCTACTCCGGCTCGAAGGACCAAATAATGTCCATGCGCTTTCGAATCTCGCACGAACACTGTAGCTCTTTTGGATAAATTTCAGGAGATGTCGCCGGGAAAGTGGAATTGCTAGCGTTTACTAATTAGACTGGACTCGATTCTCCTTTGTACACTTTATTTTGTAAAAACTAGTCTCTGGACTACGTCGCGCTGAATTTTCACTTCGCACGCTTCTCTCGCGATTCCTTCTCGCATTGCGATAAAGACGGTTCCGCTCGGCGAGCTCTGGTTCGAGGTGCCGATACGCTCTTAATATCATTGGCCAAATCGATCGAACGACAAAGGGCCGCCAATCAGCGATTCACGCGATCATGTCAACCAAATAAGGTAAATTTCTTGAATCTTCGCGGTGAACTCACGGTAACGGAATGTTTGTGTAAATATCTGTATTTTGAATCTTTTTCGATGCGACCGCGTGTTCGCTTACTTCCTTAACAGCCCAAAACCGGGAAAATTCGGCGATCATTACACAGGCTCTCATGAAGTCTTAGAAATTTTAAATAAAAATAATGTAAGAATAAAAATAAAAAAGAAAAGCCGAATAGTACATCCAAATCGGTTGCGAATTTCTTAGATTAATAGCGGTTGCTGCGCCTTGGGCCAATGGTTTAGTTGAAAGGATGAACCGATTTCTTAAATCTTCTCTTGGAAAGCTTGTAAATGAAGTCCAAGATTGGCACAATAATTTAAAAACAATTCAATATGTCTTGAATAATACTTTTCATTCTTCTATAAAATCTTCTCCATCAAAACTTCTTTTGGGATTCGATCAGCGAAGATGCTTCGCTTGTTGAATGCTTGAAGAAGATAGCTGAAACAGATTTAAATCTAGATAAAGAAAGAGAATCTTGTCGACTATTAGCGTTAGACACAGTGCATAAAATCAAAAATTATAATAAAGTTTATTACGATAAAAGGCATTTAAAACTTTCTATTTATAAAGAAGGAGATTATGTTCTAATAAAAGATGTAGTGAAGCCAGGAGAGAGCAAGAAATTTAAGCCAAAATATAAAGGTCCATACCTTGTGGCGAAGGTCTTGAATAAGAATAGATATGTTGTGACGGACATCCCAGGATTCAACCTTTCAGCAAGACCATATAATTCTATTCTTTCTCCTGATAGACTTAAATCTTGGGTTAAACTTGTTGAAAGTATTAATTCAAATTAGAATGAAATTTTGTTTATTCTAATTGGAATGAATCTTATACTTGTATAAATTTATAAATAAGTTGAGGTAACAAAATAAAAGTAATATAATAACTTACTTTCTTTCTAGAATTTAATGGTGAATATTCTTTCGTTTTAAAAAAAAACTAAATTATACGATTATCGTCACAACTTAGAGCTTAATTTTATATTTGGTCTTTGTATTAAAAACTTTCACTGTAAAACACTCTTCACTGTATACAGTACACAAAGTAATTTAAACCTTCGAGTCGAACGTCTATGCAGAATGGCCGAACTGTAAGAAATTTAAAGTAAATTGCATATACGGTCACAATTCTTCCGGTTCTCTAATTGGTTGATCTTTCTGCGCAAATCTGCGCGGAAGGAATGCGCGGTATTTTTAAATTGACATAATGTTGCCAGGTAACAGATTATAACAAGAGGGTACTTTTCCCCGATCCGCGAGCGTGTAGTGTCTTTGTTCAAGAACCGTGAAACAGTGAGAACGTGTTAATTATCTCTTCGAGATCAATTATATATTTAATTTAAAGAAGCTAATTTAAAAGTGTCTGATTTTATTAATTAAATATTGCTACAATCGAGTATACAAAAGTGTGAGTTATTTTCTTTTAAAATCTGAGATTCCATTCTCTGATTGGAAGAAGATCCTGACATCAAGAGACCGAAGTGGCTTCATCGAGAAGCTCTCTTACAGCCCTTATTTTCCATCAGTATGTAATTGTGTTTCTGCAGTCGGATTACGAAGAGCAGGGTAAGAAGTTAAAGCTTTCTTTAAAGAAATAAAAGCTTGAAAACAAAATTAAATTCTGAACCCTTTTTTAATAAATTATGCAAAGGTTTTGCAATTAAAGCATAAATTTTAATAAATTTTCTAAAATAATTTGTCAAATCTAAAAACTGTTGTAATTGAACTTTTTTAGATGGTTGGGGAAAGTTTTTAATAGCTTCAGTATGTCGAGTGCTCATAGTGATACCCGAAGGAGAAAGAATATAATCAAGATATTCTATTGTATTTCTCAGGAATAAACACTTTGAAAAATTAAGTTGGAAAGAATATCTTTTCAATAAAATTAATATTTCCCGTAAAGCGGCGACATTTTCTTCAACAGAAAAAGATAATAAGGATATCGTCGATATAATATAAACTATCACTTGATATCGATATAAACTATCACTTTATCTTCTCGAATTAATGGTTAGGTAGAACATGGACAATTCTGCGTTGAAATTCAGCCGGAGCTTCACAAAACCCAAAAGGTAAACACTTGTATTCGAATTGACCATCAGGCGTAGCAAAAGAGAAATATTTTGTATGATCTGGATGTATTTTAATATGATGGAATACAACTTTCAAATCGAGTAAAGTAAATACATTCTTTTCAGAAAGTCGAGCCAGACAATTCTCGATTAATGGAAAGGGATATTTTTGTTTTATCACTCGGTCATTAAGATGTCGTAAATCTACGCAAAGACATAATGTACCGTTTTTCTTTCGAACGGGTACAACGCGTGCACAATAAGGAGAGGTACTCGGCTTTATAATATCTCGAGCTAAAAGATCATCCGTTATATCACGAATTTGAAGTCGTTCTGCCCAAGCAAAGCGAGGAGGCATAAGCGTACGTTGTGTTGTCTTTCAGCGCGATTTTAACATAATAATCGTCGTTAATTTTATCTACATTCATGTCATGAATCTCATTCAAAATATTAATGACTTTTTGATCTGTATCCAAGCCAAAATTCGTTTTTAAATCAGAATACAAAGAATTCTTGTGAGATTGCGAAACATTTTCTAATTCTGCTGCAAAGGCCATTTCATTAAACAAATTCAATCTTTTGTCTAATTTCTTATTTGACGGATGATAAAATAATATATTATTTTCGGAAATAAAATCTCAACCAAGAATTAATTCTGTCTGAGTTATTCCCTTCTCCAAAACGTTTAAAGTTATATTTCCTTTTAAATGTGGTAAAGATTCTAAACAAATCAAAGTTTTAATTTTTCCAAGAATGTGAATCATATCACCAGAAATTGAATGATAACTGACAGAACTTTTAATTAAACAATTAGTTAGAATATTAATTTTCTTACATGCCGTCAAGCTAATAAAAGAAACTGGACTACCAGTATCAATTAATGCCTGTGAAAGGAACACGGAAGATTGTTTAATGAATTAACCTTAAAGATTGAATCATTTAAATCTAACCTTCTGTCAATATTTTTAATAGATACAGTAGCAACAGGAGAAGACGCTTCTTCAGATGAATTTTCAATCGAAAAAGTAGAAACATCTGGATCAGCAGCAGCAACTGGAGCAGAGGATGAAGAAGAAGATTGAAGTTGCTCTTTCCTCTTCAACTTGAAACAATTGGCCTTGATGTGTCCTCGAGTTCGACTGCCACAGCACTACGAATTGCTGCATTATTTATGCCATCAATTAAAAAGTGAATAGTGTCATTGTCTGACAATTTAAGACTTTGCATTAAAGACATTTTTTTCTAAAGCATAATCATGAAAGGACTCTTGAGAATAATTCCATTTTCTTGCTTCGATTTTCTTAATTATAATTTGATACGGAATTTTTCTTTTAAATTGCCTCAAACGGGCATTCTTGAAACTCAACCAAGTGTTATTAATCGTATCTGTTCCCAATTCAAACCACTTACGAGCTGATTTTACCAGTTTATTTGAAGAAGCCAACAGCATCATGTCCTGGGAAGCTCCATGAATATGCGCCACTCGCTCTACCTTTTGTAACCAAGTTCAATATTATCGTTTTCCTTTTCGCTGAATTCGGGTAACTGTGAAGCTAATAAATTAACTGTATTCACAGATATTTTGATTGTTGAAATGATCAGATCCTCCTGAATTAGAACGATGTGAAGCTAAAGAAGGAGAAAAAACTGTTCTTGATGGGTAGAGCGTGAAGTGACCAAAGATGTTAAAACTTGCATCATCTGCTGTTACTGTTTCATTTGCTCAGCAAGCAAAGTACATAAATGAGTAACAGATTCAGATTGTACAGATTTTCGAGTTTCATTAGAGAAAGAAAAGGCTTGGGAAAAAGGAGTACAAGGAGTTTCTTCAGATTGAACAATATGGTGTTCAGGAAAATTCATATTAGAAACAGGAAAAGACGTTACCTGATGACTTGAAGAAGTGGTCTCTTGGAAAACCGAAAGATTCGAGATAGATTCAGGGAAAGATGTTACCTGAAGACCCGCAGATGAATCTTGATTGGTTGATTCAAATAAATTCATCAATAAGTCGATACATCCTTCTCTTGAATGAGTTGGCTTGAGACCAAATTTCCGGACTTCCATTTGCAATTCCTTAAAGGAAAGTTTTTCGAGAGCCAATCTTCTATCCATATTTGGATCAAATTTAAAGACAAAATGGCTGGAAAGACTCCTCAAAATGACTGAAATGTCCTCTTCTTCTTTTTAAAGAAAAGAAGATCTTTAGAGTTCCTTAGCAACCAGAGTAAATAAATATAATTTATATATATTTATATATATATATTTATATATATTTTTGAATGCTTTTTAAATGGAAGAAAAGAGATAAGCCTTTTAGTGTGAATCTTGAGATAAGCTTTTGGGCATGAATCTCTTATATGATGCTTCAAATTCGATATCGATGTGTTCGCTTGCTCTTCAAAATTCCAAACTTCGAATAAATCGTCAACAAATGAAATTTAAAAGCTGCGCGTTATCGGAGAAAAAGGAATGGAGCAAAACACAAAATATCTTCAGCAAAGAAAAGTCAAGAGCTCTTCGTACGTCTCAAAATGTGAAAAGATATGCACGTTATCCCACTTCTAAGAAAATAAGGGCTAAAATAAGGGCTGTAAGAGAGCTTCTCGATGAAGCCGCTTCGATCTCTCGATGTCAGGATCTTCTTCCAAGAATGGAATCTCAGATTTTAAAGGAAAATAACTCACACTTTTGTGATCCATTGATTTTAAACCCATTGATAAATCATTGAACCATCAAGGGGATAAATAAAAGTAATAAAATATCAACAGTAATATTAACAATAACAAGGAAGCCTTACACAAAAAAGGGAAAGGAGAGAGAGTACATATATGCATAAAATATTCCATTGTTAAGTAGGAACTAAATAATAAATATAACAGCTAAGCTGATGATGTAAATAAACGATAAATAAATAGGTTAATTATATCGATACATATATGAGGAAAATTTTCAGATTCCAAGGGAATAGCTACGTTAATATTCTTATTCATGGATTTACAATTCACTCAACTGGAATAATAGGCTACGATTGCGGTTCAGCGTCTGCTAATCTCATCACTTTATCGTTATTAAACATCGAAGAATGCGATATTCCCCAGCAAAGTATGAATTCAAGTCGAATTTATATTCAACTGTTCCGAATTAACGAATTTGACTCCGTAAAAGTAATACAATGCAAAATTAAAGTCGACAGATTAATCAAGCGACGCAGTAGCGTCGCGACGCCAAGTACATAAGAAACAGACCGAGCATTGAGAGTCATTGTTCTCGACCGAGCATTGAGAGTCACTGTTCTCGATGCGGCGCTACCTTATCCGGAATTTTGGGTCTTATAAAACTTTCGATTATCTCAAGAACTAAAGCCGTTATCATAAATCTAATGGCTTTTATCATATAATTTGAGTATAAACTTTCGATTGCGACCAGTTTGAATAAGATTGGTGCAGTCAATCCCGAAAAATAATGATTGCATATCAGAATTGTGACATTTATCGTTTCCATGTTTTCCATTTCTATATTCATTTTCAGGTTCAGACTCATGTACATATGCTTGCACGCACACACATAAAGCGAGTTTGTCCCTCAAGGCGCATTTGCAACGCACGCGTATGATTAGTCGTCGAGTGTGCAAACATGCCTTGAAAGACATTATATGTGCTTATATGCGTAAATTCTCTGTACCAGCCTAGGCCGAATGTCTCAGCACGTCTCAGTTATCGACTTCCATGTCCATGTACCGATTCCAGTGATTTTATAGACATGTTGTAAAGGAATGTATTGGATGTAATTCATCATCATGTTATTATTCTTTATTTTTAGTTTAAAGGAAGGTGGAAAAAGAATTGTGTGCTAAAAGAATTTACGAAATATAACATTGCAGCGTTGAAGTCTTCTCTTCGATGAAAAACAATGTCTGCTTTAATTTTTTATACTTTATTTTATCTGCTGACCGGATGTATCGTCCATCCGCCAACGGAATTCGTCTCGGCGGGACAGACTGTGAAAGATATTTTTGCCAATACAGTATCATATTAGAAGAAGCATAATTACATTACTCATACACTCTATACTCCCACTAGGTAATGCACAGTTTTTTAAACTTTTAATTTAAGGGTTTAATCGCCCTTGTTTCTGTCATTGTAAATTTTCACAGATTTGTGTATAATTTTTTCTCTTTTTTTTTTACAGGTTATATTTTAAGATTAATTTTCTTTGGTTATGTAGACGCCACAAAATTGTTTCTCGTTAGTGGAAATTTCTTTGGGCTATTAATTGCTTTTTGCTTTATGATTGATCCGCTTTACATATACAATAAGGTCTTTGAATGGTCCTTGCATGATTAGGCCACATATGCGATAGCGCAAAATCTTTCTGTATACAGTAATAATAATATGTCATGGACGTCTGTTGCCTCTGATATCAATATAGAATATCGAAGGTTCATTCAGAAAAAATATTCTTATTTATTAAACTTTTTCTTATTTATTGACTTTTAAATAGTATTATAAGTACCTGGATTTATTATTTAAAGTAATACAATTTTATTTTGGAGTAGATAAAATTGTTATTGTCACAAGTAGTGTAACTCATATTGTAGCAATGGACAATTGGATTATTAAGATTACACATTATAAGTTACAAGTGGCGCATCAAAACGATGCAACTCTAATTGTGAATAAGAGCGATACACACTTAATATTACCAACAACAAGAGATCAAGTTCAATTTATCAATATACAGGTACAACAATTATATATAAATTAGCATTTAAATTAATAGAATCTTATACACATAATTTTGCAGGTAAAATCCATACGTGCAATGGCAGAAGCATTTGATATAAGATTAAATGGATTGGATTTTAAAGATTTGCAAGATAAAATTTCGTGGCCAATTATTGTATTACAAAATATAACATTTCACAGAACTTTGCTCGATAGATTTATCGATACTTTCAAAAAGGATGTTAATAGAAATCCAGCTTATGATACTATCTAGGTATCAAGTGACGTGATTGTTCATTTATTAAATTCTCTTAAAACTCGTTTTTAATTATTGATTTGTACATGTATATATAGGAATTATAAAAAGTGATAATTCTATTAATTATACTAATAATATATATAATAATAATATTAAAAATGTGCGAAAATTCTTAATATTAATGCAGTATGATATGAGATAATATACATGAAGATGTAAATCTGTTCAATATTTAATTTTTCGTAAATGTTAGCTGAGAAGAGTATAAGTTTAAGAGATAAACATATAACTATAATTATATATTTTTATTTTGTATCAAATGCGATATATTCACTTATTGATCAAAATGACAAAAATAGATATCTGAATTTAATTTTTAAATACAATAATACAATTTTATTTTTAATAATTGATTTTACTATTATATTAATAATTCACCTATTATTTAGAATAGGAAAAATATTCGTAAAGATATAGAATTATTGATATGGAAGTAGAGTTAATAATATTGTAGTAGACTCGATTTTATTAAAAATAAATTATGGTTCTATTATTATATTCAAAAATTAAATTATTTAAATATCTATTTTTGTTACATTGATCAAAAACTGAATATATATATTGCATTTGATACAAAATAGAAATTATATGCAATACATCTTTATCTTATTAAATTTACTCTAAATACTCTTCTCATAAATTAATACATTAGCATTCACAAAATATTAATATATGCCAATGTCTTAGTTTATGAGAAGAATATAAGCTTAGCGAGATACAGATATATTACATATATTGCATATACTGAGATATATTATGTAACGTATTTGTATTACACTAAGATATATTACATACTTTTATAATTATATTATATTATATTATATCATAATAAAAGGAAATAAGGAATAATAATAGGATGATAAGATAATAATAATATAAGAAATTATAATTATTATATGAATTACATTTATTTAAAAAAGAATCTTTTGATATAAAATCATATTTACTTAAAAAAAAAATTTTTTAACATGAAATTATATTTTATTTTAAAAAAAGATTGCATATACTGAGATATATTATGTAACGTATTGGTATTACACTAACAAGGGGAGGTCGCGGTTGAATCTTCACCGATTTTGATCTCCTTTGGTGTGGTGAATCTATATCGAAAAATAGTTGATCCGTGTTCGAGCTTTTCGTCCAATGCGCCTTGTAAAAAAAATTTTTTTTTCTCGAGGTTGACAAAACTTGCCAGGTTCGTTATCAGGCCTAAAGAAAGAAATACTTTCGATCAGTACCGCTAGTCCAGTAGCAGAGCGCGAGAACAGTAATCCCGAGATCCCAGGTTCAAGACTTTGGGGTATCATAATTTTTTTTTATTATTTTATTTATTTATATATATGTATATAACATGTATTATTTATTATGTTAAATAAATATTCGGCATACTAATAATATTAGAATACACACTTTTCATAACTTTACAAAATCGGTTTTTCTACCTGCTGTGAACCGCTGGATGCTACTGCCGTTAAAGCATCGTTACAGAAAACATTACACGGGAGGAAGGGGGGAAGGGTCGTGTGATCCTGTCAAAGATTCTAGAAAGTCGATTAGAAAATATCTTATACATTTATAATATATTTATTACATATTACATATTTATGCAGAAAATAATAATGAGTAATAAATTATATAGATTGATAAAGAAATAATTACATAATAGATACATAAAGAATTAAATAGATAAAAAAATAATTAGTTAAAAAATAAAAAAAATAAATACATTTTTTGTTTATTTGTTACATTGCGCCGGATGAGCATTCAGCAGTTCACAGCAGGTAGAAAAACCGATTTTGTAAAGTTATGAAAAATGAAAAGCGTGTATTCTAACATTATTAGTATGCCGAATATTTATTTAACATAATAAATAATACATGTTATATACATATATATAAATAAATAAAATAATAAAAAAAAAAAATTATGATACCCCGAAGTCTTGAACCTGGGATCTCGGGGATTACTGTTCTGGCGCTCTGCTACTGGACTAGCGGCACTGATCGAAAGTATATCTTTCTTTAGACCTGATAACGAACCTGGCAAGTTTTGTCAACCTCGAGAAAAAAAAAATTTTTTTACAAGGCGCATTGGACGAAAAGCTCGAACACGGATCAACTATTTTTCGATATAGATTCACCACACCAAAGGAGATCAAATTCGGTGAAGAGTCAACCGCGATCTCCCCTTGTAAGATATATTACATACTTTTAATTATAATAAAAGGAATAATAATAATAGGATGATAATAATAATATAAGAAATTATAATTATTATACGAAATTATATTTATTTAAAAAAGAATCGGATAAAGTTCCGAAAACTGATTACCTCCGATTTCAACAAAATTTTGTAAAAAGCTTCCTTTTAGCTTAAAATACAAGCCTGTAAAAGAAATTTTGGCGACTCCTACAAAAAAATCATTTTTTTAAAGAAAATGAAAAATATAATAATAAGAGAAATATATATAACGCACGCACACGCGCACGCACACACACACACACACACACACACACACACACACACACACAGGGTGTGGGGGCCTTCGGCCCCCCTCCCGCACCCACCCCGTCCACCTCGCTTTACGTGGCCGCTCCGAAAGTGGCTGTGAAGAATTTATTGATTCTACAACTACTGGCGCGCATACTCAAAATATTGAATCATCTTGGCGATGGATGCGTCGTCAATTATCTCATGGTGGTGTCAGTTCATGTCGAATAGCTGATCATATGTGCGAATTTATGTGGCGTCGTCGCATACGAAAACTTAATATAGATCCATTTGAACAACTTTTGAAAGATATTAAAAGAGTTTATCCAGGAAAAGCTAATTAAAATATGTTAAAAAATGTATACTATTTTATGTTTATGTTTTGTTTAAAAATGTTTGTAATAAAAATTTTTTTACTAAAAATCATATGGAGAGGTATTCAGAATAGTGACCTTGACATATTTTGTCAAGGTTAAGACAATTTAACTACGTTATTATATATATTTCCCTTATTATTATATTTTTTATTTCCTTTAAAAAAATGACTTTTTTATAGGACTCGCCAAAGTTCCTTTTACAGGCTTGTATTTTAAGCTAAAAGGAAGCTTTTTTCAAAATTTCATTCAAATCGGAAGTAATCGGTTTTCGGAACTACACCCAAAGAATCTTTCGATATAAAATGATATTTACTTAAAAAAAATCTTTTAACAAATCTTTTTGAAATTATATTTTATTTTAAAAAAAGATCTTTTGATATGAAATTATCTATTTAAAATTATCTATTTAAAAAGAAACTTGATATGAAATATTTATTTTAAAAAAATATTTTTCATATGAAATTATATATGTATTAAAGAAAATCTTATCATGTGAAATTATATTTGTTTAAAAAAAAATTCTTGATGTGAAATTATATGTTTAAAAAAAATTCTTGATATGAAATTATATTTCTTAAAAAAATATTTGATATGAAATTATATTGATTTAAAATAATGATATGAAATTATATTTGTTTATATATGTATTAAAGAAAATCTTTTCATGTGAAATTATATTTGTTTAAAAAAAAATTCTTGATGTGAAATTATATGTTTAAAAAAAATTCTTGATATGAAATTGTATTTGTTAAAATTGTATTTATTAAAAAAAATATTTGATATGAAATTATATTGATTTAAAATAATGATATGAAATTATATTTGTTTAAAGAAAATCTTTTGATCTTTCTCTACTGCTGCTGCTGCTGATTTCGCCATACTCTAAAATCAAATAAAAAAGACAATATTAATATCTAAGAAGATAGTAAGGTTCTAAAATTATACAAATATTAAGATATCAAAGGCGTATAAGAGCCAAACGCGGGATTGATATTGAGATTATAAATTTTACTTGGTTAACCAAGATAAATCCGTGCCTTATGCACAAATATTAGTTTCACAGAAAAATTATTTTTCTGTGAAACTGTCGCACGATCACCCGCGTTTGGCTCTTATACGCCTTTGATATCTTAATATTTGTATTATTAATATTGTTATACTCAAAGATTATTGTTATACATAAAGAATTTTTAAAATTTTTGTAGAAAACAATTCTTTTTGTTACCTTCTTGGACGTTTGCCCCAATTGTAGTGGGCTGACGATAATTGATAAATCTATCTTGTTGTCTTCGCATGCCTACTGCTGTGCCCCTTGGCCTGTGAGCTATAAAAGATGTAAAAAGTATAATAGATATGAAAATGAAAATAATGATTAAAATGAATAGATGAATTAGAATTATATAATTAAAATATTACTTCGTTTATTGTCGATGGCAGAATTAGTGGCAACAGATTCAACGGTGATGACATTAGCGACGGGATCAGAGGTAGATTTAACGACAGGAGCAGTGGCAGATTTGACAACGGGGACAGCGGCGACAGATTTGGCGACGGAAGCAGCCGCAGCAGCATTAAAGATGCGTGCAGCAGTGTCGGATTTGGGAACAGAATCAACTGCGACAGCATTAGCAATGATACCAGTGGTGACGGATTTGCCAACGGAAGCAGCCGCAGCAGCATTAAAGACGCGTCCAGTGACGATAGAATTGGCGATGACACCAACAGCAATAGAAGTGGCGGGACTGGCGGGATCGGCGAAACCGGCGGGAGTAACAGCGACGAGATCATCATCCATTTTCTTTTCAAAGGAAAATTCGTGCAAGAATTCTTCGACGTCTACGACCATCTAAAATTTTAAATAAAATGAATACTTATTGTATTAATAAACGTGTTTTACACATAGTTACGATCATCGTTAGTTACATACGATTATAAACGTGCTTCATATATATGCTTCATGTATATTAACGACGATTCTGAGCAATAGATATGAAAATAGCATTTATTTTATACATTCGGCAATAAGAATGTCTTAACACATGAATTTATGCATATATCAGAACGTATGTATTTTCTATATATTATACATATATGAGAAATATGTACAGAAAATGCATATGTTACGATATGTGCATAAATTTGTGTATTAAGGCAATTCTGTTGCTGAGTATATATGTACATCACAATTTTATCTATTTATTATAACCGTTATTATTGCAGTTATTACAAGAAAAGAAGTTACCATTTTTGACAGTAGTAAATATTCGTTTGACATTGTAAAAAAGATATATCAAAATAAATATTGAATTATATGTAAAATCGTGGATTACAATTAATAATGAACAAAAAAACCTTTATTTGCAGGTGATACTAAATATTAAGATAGATTGTTATAGCGGCTGCTCTCTGGCGCTGGGTTTCGGCTGCCATAAACGCTGCATCAAAAAATCGGCTGCTATAAGTGCTGAATAAAAGACTCAGCTACATTAGTACAAGTCTTGTCTTATCTTAACAATAAGAATACTATACAAGTACTGCGAATTGAAAGATTTGTTTGCTTTTAAAGTATTAAATAATAATAAATAAATAATAAAATTTTTATTGTGTAATTTCATTTTGTGCGATTTATTATGTCTGTTAATAAAGTAAATAATAATAACCGACTTCTGAATGCTTACGCGATGCAGATATTTGAAAATAAATGAAGATATTCACATTGATCATTTTGGATTATTATTAAAATCTTGTTCAGAATATCGACCACGTGAAACGTGGAGAATACAATGTCCTATACGATCGAATCTGTAAAGAAACATATTCAAATATTACATGGTTGTAGCAATATAATTACTAATGAAAATGGACATTGGGTTTGTAGCTATTATGATACTAACAAGGGGAGGTCGCGATTGACTCTTCACCGATTTTAATCTCCTTTGGTATAGTGAATCTATATCGAAAAATAGTTGATCCGTGTTCGAGCTTTTCGTCCAATGCGCCTTGTAAAAAAAAATTTTTTTTCTCGAGGTTGAGTAAACTTGCCAGGTTCGTTATCAGGCCTAAAGAAAAACATACTTTCGATCAGTGCCGCTAGTTCAGTAGCAGAGCGCCAGAACAGTAATCCCAAGATCCCAGGTTCAAGATTTTGAGATATCATAATTTATTATTTTATTTATTTATATATATGTATATAACATGTATTATTTATTATGTTAAATAAATATTCGGCATACTAATAATGTTAGAATACACACTTTTCATAGTTTTACAAAATCGGTTTTTCTACTTGCTGTGAACCGCTGGATGCTACTGCCGTTAAAGCATCGTTACAGAAAACATTACACAGGAGGAAGGGGGGAAGAGTCGTGTGATCCTGTCAAAGATTCTAGAAAGTCGATTAGAAAATATCTTACTTATACATTTATAATATATTTATTACATATTACATATTTATGCAGAAAATAATAATGAGTAATAAATTATATAGATTGATAAAGAAATAATTACATAATAGATACAAAAAGAATTAAAGAAATAATTAGATAATAGATTAAAGAAATAGAAGAAAGAATTAAAGAAATAATTACATAATAGATACATAAAGAATTACTGTTCTGGCGCTCTGCTACTGGACTAGCGGCACTGATCGAAAGTATGTCTTTCTTTAGGCCTGATAACGAACCTGGCAAGTTTTGTCAATCTCGAAAAAAAAAAATTTTTTTACAAGGCGCATTGGACGAAAAGCTCGAACACGGATCAATTATTTTTTGATATAGATTCACCACACCAAAGGAGATCAAAATCGATGAAGAGTCAACCGCGACGTCCCCTTGTAAGACTATTTATATTTATGATTCGTTGAACTTAAAATGTTTGCATGCTCATCATAAGATATATCTTGACAAATTATATCCATTTTATCCTTTTAATAAAAAACCAGTACGATTTTCGACAGTTCAAAATCAATCTACTGCTTACGATTGTGTTTTTGCAATTGCATTTGCAGTATCTTTTATTTGGCCTTCGACCAGAGTACAGTTATGTATGATCATACTTTGATGCGTCAACATTTGGCATACATGTTTCAATCAGAAAAAATAGAACATTTTCCTCGAATTATAAGATTTAATGATCCAAAAAAATTATTTAGTTTGGATGAAATACAAAAGAGAGAAGCTTTAGCTAGAAAAAAACAAGAACATCGAAAAGAAAGCTAAACAGCAAAAATCTATAGATTTAATAAAATTAAAAAATGATGTAACTGAAATGACTCTGGAGAAAGGTGAAAAGAAATATGATAAAATGCCAGATCAATTTGATCGTTGCATAATAAATAAAAATAATATTGTAAACGAATGTAATGATGTTAGCATTCTATTCATGACACATTTAAGAATTCCTTTTCATCACTATATATTGCTACAGATGAAACGCAAAATAATGAAAAGAATATACAAATAATTTTCCTACATGTATTCAGGAAAATAAGTTATTAAGGGATGACAGTTTATGTATAATAAAAGTAAACGAACATAAATATATCAATTTTGTTGAATATGCAAAAGGCATATTTAGCGGTAAAATATTTGCAACAAAATATATGTACAGACTATTCTTAGAGATGAATGATAGAAGATATTCATATTGAATATTTGGTTTATTATTGAAAAGTTGCTCAGAATATCAACCACGCGAATCATGGAGAATTCAGTATCCTGATAGAATTGAGTCTATTTCTAAATATCAGAAACATATTCAAATATTACATAGCTGCAATGATACAGCAACTAATTTAAACGGCCATTGGGTTTGCAGTTATTACGATACTAAAATGATTTATATTTATGATCCATTGAATATAAAACGATTACATACACATCATAAAATCTATCTTGAAAAATTATATCCATTTTATTTCTGTGATAAGCAACCAGTTTCCAACGGTTCAATCACAACCTAATGATTGCGAGGTTTTTCCAATAGCCTTTGCAGTATCTCTTTTATTTGATCTTCAACCAAATAAAATTATATATAATCATAATTTAATGCGCCAGTATTCAGCAAAAATGTTTCAATCAAATAGAATAGAACACTTTCCTCAAATTATAGAAACAATTAATTTAGAGCAAATTGATCACACATATGTATTCAGTGAGAGTAGTATTTGTTAAGATTTGGCGCTTCTCAGACTTTTATTCACAAGATAGCCGCGTGTTGGCGCTGTAGACTAATAAGTTTTTTTTTGTGTTTCGGTTGCCTAACTTTTTTTTACTATCTAATCTCAACTCGCTCTTCTCTGTTTACTGCAACGCAGTCGCAAAAACTTACTTTGCATTTTTATTAATAAATAATAAAAACTATCAGGTTATGGGTCCAGGACGTAACTATTAAACGAAAGTAAGTAATTGTTGATCAGATTATCGTAGCTTATATCTGAAATCTGTTGTTGAGTAAAATATACATGGACGGAAACATGGATGTGGACCGCACAAGCATGGCCTTGTCGACTCTTAATAAATCGAATTAGCGATGGAAATTCGATGTCAAATTAGTTCACGAGTCTTTGGAATTATTGGACATTGTGCTTGGCATTGAGAAAAAGCCAGCTGAAGCGGAGGACATCAAGAAATGGCGTATATTAGACACCAAGGTCCGTCGTGTATTGTCATCAGGATTTGATGACGAGCTTCACGCCACAATCAGAGGTTGACTGCCCACGAGATGTGGAAGATGGTCACTGAACTTCATGAAGCAAAGTCGGAGTCTAATAAGTATCTTGCAAATCAAGAATTGTGCGTTAAAATTTACAGAGAAAAAATCAGTTGCAAATTATTGTGCCGAAATGTCGACAATCTGTCAGAAGCTTGAAGTCTTGGGACAGAAGAGCCTCAAAAGATTGCAAAGCTGCTCACGGACTTACCATCACCAAAGTTTGATTTGTTTCGTCACACGTACCGGTTACAAGCCGCTGTTGGTACAGCACTCACCTTCGCGGATATGCAGGCGCAATTGCATTGAGAGCGACTTATCGCGAACTGCTGAGAAGAACACCGATGTAATGGACAAGAGCGAAGCTTTGGTGGTTCATCACAATCAGAACCGGAGACGTAATCAGACTAACAAGCAGTAATAAAAATCGCAACAAGGAGAAGCAAAAGGAAACGCGAACTTGTCACTTTTGCAAGGAAGTTGGACATTTACGTAATGACTGCCCAAAGTGGAAGGCCAAGCATACTAGTGGTCAAGGTGAACAAGATCAGGACTGTCAAAAACAAGGATGAGCGAATGTCACGCTGACTTCAAGTATTCTGATACGCCAACCTTATCAAAGATGGTTGGGTAATTGACTCTGGTGCTTCGAATCATATTGTACGTGATCGGAATTCAAGACTTACGAACTGCTGAAAACGTTTGAGGTTATTCTTGGTGATGACTATGCGCTATAAGTCATTAGAAAAGGCCATATCAAAGTAGATTTCAATGACATGGACATTTGGGAACCAGGAACACTAAATGATGTTTGGCGTTCCTAATTTAAGACGCATTAATTTATTCGCGATTGGTGTCGTCACGAAACGGGGCTATGAAGCAGTATTCCGTGAAGAAGATGTAAAGATCAATAATAAAAATGGTGAACTGTTCTTGCAGAATATCCAGGTGACAATAGGCTTTACCATTTAATGATTCGTCTTCGTGGACATGTTGCAAGGAAGGCTGCTGGAAGTGTTATACTGTGGCACGAACGCCTTGGACACATCAGTGTGGACACTGTAAAACAGATGGCAAAAACGAACATCGTCAGCGGTTTGGACATCACGATTGACACGGCGAACTTTTATTGTGATGGATGCGTGAAAGGAAAAATGTCTCGAAAGCCTTGTAAAGTGAAATCATCTCGAGAAGTTGTTGTCGGCGCTCGAATTCACTCTGAGATTTATGTTCAATGGAAGTCGAATCAATTTCTGGCAAAAAATACTTTGTTCTTTTTAAGAATGAAGCAAGTGTGTTTCGTAAAACGTATTTTATCAAGGAAAAGACAGAAGTATTTGAAAAATTGCATGATTTTATAAATGAGCAGAAAACCGAGCACGATGATCAAATGATTACATTGAGAACGGATAATGGCATGGAGTATATCAATGCGCGGTGCATTAATTATTTGAAGCAAAAAGGAATTGAATTAAAAAAAAGTGTGGCTTATGTCCATGAGCAGAATGGCCTTGCTGAACAAGACATTAGGACATTGGTCGATCTTGCACGCGCGATGATTCATGCAAAGAAGTTGCCGAAATGCTTATGGGCTGAGGCTGTCAACACGGCGATCTATATCATGAATCGCATCATTAATCGTGATTCAGATAAGACACCTTATGAATTGTGGACTGGCGAAAAGCCAGACATCTTCGGGTTTTTGGAACAAGAGTCGCGGCTCACATTCCCAAAGAAAAACACAAGTTAGACAAGAAGTCCGAAGATTTGATTTTAGTTGGATGTAAGAAAACTTCGAAGAACTTCCGATTTTACAATGAATCAACACACTCAGTAACAATTCACAAAGATGTTGAGTTCGACTTGACAAGCGAATTGTCAATCAATGCTGGTCATCAAATTATTGTCAACAAAGAGAAGAGTGACGAATCGCTCAGTGAAGATGACGAACTACAAGATGACGAACGACAAAATGGCAATATCAAGGAATCACGAAGGCGCGGACGCCCGGTCGGTGCGAAGAACCGAACTTACGAAAAAGTTGATCGCTGCGATCAAATGCACAAATTCTAATTATAACTAGTGAACCACAATATTATGAAGAAGCAGTTGTGAGAAGGCATCACACTGGATTGAGACCATGAATTGTGAGATGGACTCGCATGAAAAGAACAAGATTTGGACTCTCGTCGACAAGCCCGAAGACGCGAATGTTATAAAGAGCAAATGGATTTTTAAAATTAAAAGAAATCCCGATGGCTCGATTGCGAGATACAAGTTACGCCTTGTGGCTAAGGGTTACTCGCAGAAGAAAGGAATCGATTACTTCGATACATGGGCTCCAGTTGTAATGCGCAATTCAGTTCGAATTGTGTTAGCCATCGCTCACAGACAAAGAATGAAAATTGTTCATTTTGATGTGAAGACTGCATTCTTGCACGGCATCATGGAAGAAACATTATACATGGAACAAGCAAAAGGATATGTTAAGAGCAACAAAGTTTGTAAATTAAACAAGGCAATTTACGGGACAAAACAAGCATCACGCGCCTTCAACAAATTATCGGACAAATTTCTAGTCAAATTTGGAATGACACGCTCAGAAGCTGATCCATGCATTTACGTTTCAAACACAGAGACTTCGACAAAAATTCTAGGAATTTATGTAGATGATGGCTTGTTAGCATCAACAAATAATTCCATAATTGAAGATGATCAAGTTCTTGGAGAAGGAGTTTGAATTACACATCAAGGAACTGTCCTGCTTTGTTGGACTGCAGGTGAATATCGACAAGTCAAAAAATACGCTAAAAATTCATCAAACTGCATACATCACTCGAATGCTTGAGAAGTTTGGAATGAATGAATGTCGCACAGTAAAGACACCTGGTGATCCTTCAATCAAATTGTGAACTGCAACTGAAGACGATGAAATCGTAAATTATCCGTATCGTGAAGCGATTGGAAGTTTGATATATGCTGCGACAAGCACTCGACCAGACATCGCTTTCTATGTATGTAAATTAGCACACTTCATGGAGAAAACAACAGCAGTGCACGTGACTGCAGTAAAAACGATATTTCGTTATTTAAAGGGAACAATCTCTCCTCGGAATTGTCTACAAGCAAGACGATTATAGGAATCTTAACTACACCGACGCTGATTACGCCGGCGATTTGGATGAATGCTACAGTACAAGTGAACATGTCTGTCTAATTGCTGGAGGTGCTGTTGCGTGGACATCACGACTACAAAAAATTCAAGCCTAGTCGACATGTGAGGCTGAATATATTGCCGCTGCCGAATTGGTCAAAGATGTGCTTTAGATGCGCCAACTACTGAAAGATATCGGTTCGGAAGTGGAGAGACTTTCAGTGGTATTTTGTGACAACCAGGGCGCAATCAAGATTGTAAGAAATCCTGAAGTTAATGGTCGTACGAAACACATTGATGTCTGTCATCATGTGATTCGAAAGCATCAACAAGAGGGATACATCAACATCGAGTATGTACCGACAGAAGAACAAACTGCCGATAGATTAACAAAAGAACTTTATAAACCAAATTTCAAGAAATTTATTCACATGATTGGCATGGAATAATTATGTATTTATTTCTTTTATTTTGTTTTTTTTTGTGAATTTAAAGAAAAGTTGATTGCGAGAGGGACTGTTAAGATTTGGCGCTTCTCAGACTTTTATTCACAAGATAGCTGCGTGTTGGCGCTGTAGACTAACAAGTTTTTTTTTGTGTTTCGGTTGCCTAACTTTTTTTTACTATCTAACCTCAACTCGCTCTTCTCTGTTTACTGCAACGCAGTCACAAAAACTTACTTTGTATTTTATTAATAAATAATAAAAACTATCAGTATTGATATTAATAATATTACAGTTATTAAAGATTTAACTAGAGATTAACATCAACATGGTTTAAAAAGAAAAACAAATAGTCATAATTGTAGAGACAGTAATAAAAAGCCAAATAAGAACTGTGATATTTATACAGAAAATTTTTTATCGTGTAAGACTGATGTTATATGTACAAATAAAAAAAGTGTTCTTAATAAAAAATATTACGAATTACATAGAAATGATTTATTAGCAAAAAAAATAAATATAATAAAAAACACAATGATATAAAGAAATCGAATAAGGAATATTATGAAAAACACAAAAATGATATAAAGAAATCAAAAAAAGAAAATTATGAAAAACAGAAAAACGATATAAAGAAATCAAATAAGGAATATTATGAAAAACACAAAAATGATATAAAGAAATCGAAAAAGGAAAATTATGAAAAACAGAGAAACGATATAAAGAAATCGAATAAGGAATATTACGAAAAACACAAAAATGATGTAAAGAAATAAAAAAAGGAATATTATGAAAAACAGAGAAACGATATAAAGAAATCGAACAAGGAATATTATGAAAAACACAAAAATAATATTAAAAATAATATTATATAAAAAATCGATGAAAAAATATTAGAGATTACATAAAAACAATATATTTAAACAAGAAATTTATTATAAAAATAAAATAAATAAAACAAAATTAAATAATACAAGTAAACAGAATATGAAATATAGTAAAGAAAAATGTATTAGAAATATATCAAAGCTTCTTAGGATGTTATCGTTGTCTGAAAATAGATTAGAGGCTGAACGTATAGCAAAATAGTGCTTTTATATAAGAAAAGTTTATATTTTACAAATGAGAAAAATATTTTACAAATGAGAAAAATATTTAAAAAATGTTAACAAAAAATTGAATTGATTTGCTTGACACGTGAAACAAAATGTCCTTCATCGAAATTTACAGATTATGTAAATTTATGTTTTGTGGAAAAGCTAAATATATCGCTTCTTCGGAATATATTTTACAGAAACTACCTATCATGTATATGAGAAAGTCCTGAACTATTATAATGGATCTGAAGGTAAAGCAATTAATATATTACCTTTAATAAAATCAAAACATAAAACCAGAAAAGCATGGCACTGTAGTTTTACAGTATAAACAACTTTTCGATATAATGCTTAAAATTATACGAGATGAATTTAAGAATGTTGTGTTAATAATTATCGATGAAGTTTCAATGATTTCAAATATCACTTTAATGTATTATATATACATCTTCGATTAACAGAAATATTTAATACCATGGTGATAATGGATGGTTCGGCAAAAAACACATACTTCTTTTTGAAAATTTATTATCACTTCCACCTGTGCATCAGGATCCGCCATTTATTGAATTATCTAAACTAAAAATTGAAAAGTATATATTGGTGCAATAGGAGCTGTAAATTTATTATCTTTATTTAGTTATGATGAATTACAAATTAACGTGCGACAACAAGGTGATAATTCTTATCGAGATATATTAACGAGAATTCGTATTGGAACAGCAACAGATTCAGATATAACTATTTTAGAAATAAGGAAAATAAATTTAAAATAAATTAATTGTGATGGTCGATTACAAGAATTATGTAATTATTTACAGAGCTTACCAATGGATACAGTTTGTTTAATTTCAACTTGTGCATTATGTGATGTTTTGAATGCTGCAATATTAAGTCGTATTTTTTTGGATAAGATAGAACTCGTTGCTTAAGATCTAGCAGAATGTGTATCATATTTAAAAAAAAAGTTATTGTTCGATAATAGAATTAATATATAATATATATGATCCAGCTCGAAGGACCAGAATGTTCGATAATTCTATATCGATAAATCGGCGACGGATGTTAACCGGACGCGGTTCGCACCGACTCGTCGGACGCGCGTGGCCGAGACGGCCAAATGCGAGGGGACGAGCACACACACGCAAATGGCCGGTGAAACTAGTTAATGTAAACGTTGAGCGCAAAAATAAAGAGCACTTTTAATATAAGATGAACAGTCTACAAGTTCGCGTGAGCAGTACGGATGAACCCGTCGATGTATGCGACGTTCTCACATCGCACTTCCGATGTCGAGAAAACGGGTGAGCATGTGGCACGCGCGATCACACCGCTCTCGTGCCGTGAGGCGTATTCGTGTGTTGAGCTGACAATAAGTAATCCCGACACTGATAATTCGATACAAAACTGAGATGAGCACTGAGCAAGAAGTGCAGAAAGCAATCGAAAGAGCTAAACCGTGAGAATGATACGGGAGCGACACAAAGCACGTGCACTATACACTACATGATGAGAACGATTGACCGGGAGCTTCCGGAAAAGAAGCCCCAAATTGGGTCCGTACAGGGTCACGTGACATGCAAGCTCAAAAAGTGGCGCCGCCAGGCGGGCATCTCGTGTGAGACTGTTAGCAACAGCGCGCCCGATTCTAAATGAATCTATCGATACCCGAATTATTCGCGAACATTCCGCCCGCCATCAGCAATTATTGCTGATGTAGAACTGGCCTATGAGCGAATCGGTAATGAGGCAAGCTTGACAATCGGGCGCGTGAGCTGTGTTGTCGCTGTCTTGATTGTGACGATCCGGGTGAGTCCATCCTTTCCTAGGAATAGCTCCAACACTCTTGCGAGTGGCCATTTGGAAGGGGATAGTCTTTCGTCCGTGAGCAGCACCAGTGTTCCAACTTTGATGTTATTCGAGGGATGATTTCGAAATTGCCTGTTGACGTTGTAGATAATAAGCCGACTATTGAGACCAGAACTGCTGTACCTTCTGTTAGATGAGCTGCCATCGAGATAACTTAGGAGTTGAGAGATCAATTAATGATGGATCTGGAACTAAATTTAGAGCTCTCCCATGAGAAAATGCCCAGGTGTGAGCACGGAAATATTTTCAGGCTCGTCACTTAATGGTTCGAGCGATCGTGAGTTGAGCACTGCTTCAATTTGAGTAAGCAGGGTAGAGTATTCTTCAAAAGTGAGCTGAGCTTCTCCAATTGTCCTTCGTAAGTGAAACTTGATAGATTTGACAACCGCCTCCCATTTTCCACCCATATGGGGGGAGGACAGTGAGTTGAACTTCCACTCGGTTCTTTCATTTGATAAGGCGGTTGTGAGCTTATTTATTTCCCTTGAGCCTTTCGTAAAGAGAGTCTTGAGTTTCTTATCCGCCCCGATGAAATTCGTCCCACAATCCGAGTGGATTATTTGAGCCAGTCCTCTTCTTGATGAGAATCTTCGATAAGTTGCGAGAAAATCTTCAATTGAGTAATCGCTGACCACCTCCAGATGGACAGCAGAAGAAGCGAGACATACGAAAACGCATATCCATCCTTTGTGAGTTTTAGCTCCTCTACCCTTCCAAGTTTTGAGTGTGATCGATCCTGCATAATCTACCCCCGTATGAGAAAATGGGCGTGAGGGTGTCACGCGAGCCAATGGTAGCTGACTCATGAGTTGTTGGGCTCGTGCCCCCCTTTATCGAGCGTACACAACACATTTTAGAATGTGAGATTTGACTGGAGCTCTCCCGCCGATGATTCAGGTGGTTTGGCGAATTCTTGAGAGTGTGAGCTGAGTACCACCATGGAGAGTTGTCCGATGAGCTTGATCAATGATTAAATTTGTTAATGGAGAATTCCTGGGCAGAATTGCAGGATGCTTTTCTTCGTAATTAAACTGAGCTTCGTTGAGTCTTCCTCCAACTCTCGCTACACCCCCTTCATCGATGAATGCAGTGAGTCTTGAGAACGCGTGAGAGTGAGGTAACAATGATCCCTTAGTGAGCAGTTTAATTTCCTGAGAGAAATATGCCGTTTGAGTTGCCTTAATCCAGAAGAGCCGGGCTTGTTGTAAATCCATTGGTGAGATGAGAGATGGGGATGTGTTGAGGGAGTTCCTGAGCTTGCCGATGAATTTTGTACAAAGGGAAGTAATTCTGAGCAGTGTATTGAGCGATGAGTATCGGTAGATCAAGTCCCAATGATATGTGGAGCTTGGAGCACTAACAATTAATGAGATTCCTGCCCGAGCTTCTGAGTTGCCAAGGGATGATAACAATTCTGGTTGAGAGGGCCATTCCGTTTGAGCCTTAGTGAGCCATTGTGACCCGGTCCACCACAATGGATGATCCTTGAGCTAGTCGGTGTTAATGCCTTGTGATGTACAATCTGCCGGATTCATACTGCCAGGAACATGACGCCAGGTGGTATCTGTGCACAATTCTTGAATTTGCGTTACTCGGTTCCTGACATAATCCCTCCAACGAGATGAGTGCGATCTGATCCAATTGAGAGTCACTTGAAAATCTGTTCACAGATGAGTTGCGCCTACCTTGAGCTTCAGTGTGGCTTTGACATGTGCGGCGAGCTTGGTGAGTATGAGCGCTGCTGTGAGGTCTAAACGTAGAATCGTCAACCTTTTGAGAGGTGCTACTTTCGTTTTAGAGCCAATATTGAGTGTGAGCCTGTGGACAGTGAGTTGACAGTCAAATAAATGACTGCTCCCATAGCGAACTGAGAAGCATCCGAAAAACCATGAAGTTCCACGGTGGAATCACTCCACGTATTGAATCCATCGTGGAACTGAGACGCTGGCTAGCGCGTTGAGTTGGTTTCTTATTGAAAGCCACCTTATACTGAGAGAGGCTGGTAAGGGATCATCCCAGCCGAGCTTGAGTATCCATAATTCTTGTAATAAAACCTTGGCATTTATTACAACCGGTGAGACCAAACCGAGAGGATCAAATATCTGAGCCACTTCAGATAGTATGAGGCGTTTGGTGAGCTTCCTTGGAGGTGAGTTGAACTTTGATGAGAAAGCAAACTTGTCTTCTTGAGGAATCTATTTGAGTCCGAGTAATTTGGTTTCGCAGTCGTCCAATGATACCGTATTCGTTTGAGAACATGATACTGAGATGTCGGTGAGAAATTGTTGATCCGTTGCATGCCATTTTGCGAGAGGGAAACCGCCCGCGTTGCACAAGCCTATGATTTGATGAGCGACAATTGTGAGCTCTGAGATTGTGTCCGCTCCTCCGAAGATATTGTCCACATAACGTCCATGCGTTAGTGATGGAACCGCTAGTGGAAATAAGGTGTCTTCATCTTTGACCAATTGATAGTAATACCCTTGTAGCCAAGAAAGGAGCTGCACGTGTACCGTATGTTACGGTAGTGAGATGGAAAGGAATTTCATTGAGCTGGTCATCAATCCATAAAATTCGTTGCAAATTCCAATCCTCCTTGTGTACTTTGATTTGCCGATACATCTTTGTAATGTCAGTCGCAAAGATGTGGCGATGATGATGGATCCATATGAGCACGTCCATTACATTGAGCAGCAGATTTGCACCGGTGTGCATGATGTCGTTGATGGATTTGCCAGAGGATATTGGACTCGAGCCGTTAAAGACGACTCTGAGCTTCGTCGATGTACTGTCCGTTCTGAGCACTCCGTGATGAAGCAGATAGAATGGTGGATGAGCCAAAGACGGGTTGATTGAATCTTCCCTCAGGACCCTTAACCCTCCTGATTTCGAAGAATCATGTGCCAGGTTTTTCCTGAATTCCGATTCCTCATCAAAGACTCTCCTCATGTGCCCGAGATCTTCATATTCTTTGAGAAATGTCGTATAGAGCTGGTGATATTGAGCATCCTTACTTAATCGACGAACGGTTCGTTTCAGACATTTCGATGCTGTCTCTCGAGATTGTCTTAGAGCTGAAGGTGATGAGTTGAGTGTGGGATCCGTGCAATGTAGCGTCCTGATTTATCTCTGGTGTGAGTAGCTTGAAAGTGAGTTTGTTCCTTTGCTGCCTCGATCCTTTCGCCCTCACTCGAGCGGTCAAAAATGAGCTCATTTTTTCCTAAGAGGGATACTCCTTTGCAGAGCCGAGAGAGAGTTCCCATGCTTCTCTAGTTGCTGGGTCCAAGTGTTTCGAGACATGATGCGAGACCATCATGCTGTCGTCGAGAGTGGTGGTCACACCGAGATTAAGCAGCGCCTTTTGAGTCTCTGAAACTATAGTAATGAGCAGATTTAATGAGTTTGAGTTTTTCTGCGCCGTTGAGATCCCGAAAAGATTGTCGAAATGAGATTGCACTATGAGACGCTTGTTCTCATAGTGCGATGTGAGTAGATTCCAAGATTGCTTAAGCGAGGCTCCTGTGAGTGACAGGCCGGTGATGAGCTGAGCTGGAGCCTTGAGGCATCTACGTAAATAATGGAGCTGTTCCACATCAGATAGCTTGAGGTTGTCTATTATCAGACTCTTGAAGAGATCGCTGAAATGTCGGCCATTCGGAATATTCCCCTTTGAATTCCGGAAGTGAAATGTCCGGAAGTTTCGTATGAGGCGTAGTGTCTGGACAGACCGATGAGCTGACTGAATCCGGTGGAAATGAGCTTCGGAGTCTTGCAATCTCTTTGTCAATGATGTGTATGTTCGTTGAGCGTCCAAATAGCAGTCCTGTGAGAAGTACTCATGATCTAAGCAATCCGCTGGCCACACGGTTTCAAAGTATGAATACACCTTGGAAAACATCTAAATGTGTCATCTATATGCACTTTAAATTCGAGCAGCTCCTCCTTTGAGCTTGGAAGGTTGCCCTGGAATTCTTTCATTAGAGTGAGCCTCGCCCTTTGAGCTTGTACCTTTAAAATGAGCTCCGTTGATAGTTGAGCCGGTGTTAAGCACGAGTATTGCCCGCAGGTGAGACATTCCTTGATGAGGCGGTAGATCCGATCGGCGAGGTCTGGAGGCTCGACCCGCTGTCGGTACTTCAAGAGATTTTTGAACACTTTTGCCATCGTCAGACATGATGATATTATAGATGAGTTTGCCCTTTTATGATTTGTTATGATCTGTTTGTTATGATCCGTATCACGTGAACACCGGCTGTGTGCACGTAGGCACACGCGAGATTGACCTTGAGCACTTTTTCAACACACACGCGATCCGGCTCGAAGGACCAGAATGTTCGATAATAGAATTAATATATAATATATATGATCCGGCTCGAAGGACCAGAATGTTCGATAATTCTATATCGATAAATCGGCGACGGATGTTAACCGGACGCGGTTCGCATCGACTCGTCGGACGCGCGTGGCCGAATGCGAGGGGACGAGCACACACACGCAAATGGCCGGTGAAACTAGTTAATGTAAATGTTGAGCGCAAAAGTAAAGATAAAGAGCACTTTTAATATAAGATGAACAGTCTACGAGTTCGCGTGAGCAGTACGGATGAGCTCGTCGATGTATGCGACGTTCTCACATCGCACTTCCGATGTCGAGAATACGGGTGAGCACGTGGCATGCGCGAAACTACCGCTCTCGTGCCGTGAGGCGTATTCGTTGAGCTGACAATAAGTAATCCCGACACTGATAATTCGGTACAAAACTGAGGGATAAGCCACGAGCAAGAAGCGCAGAAAGCAGTCGAAAGAGCTAAACCGTGAGAACGGGATACGACACAAGCGACACAAAGCACGTGCACTATACACTACATGATGAGAACGACTGACCGGGAGCTTCCGGAAAAGAAGTCCCACATTGGGCTCGTACAGTGTCACGTGACATGCAAGCTCAAGAGATGGCACCGCCAGGCGGGCATCGCGTGTGAAACTGTTAGCAACAGCGCGCCCGATTCTAAATGAGTCTATCGATGCCCGAATTATTCGCAAACAATTTAGAAGATATTAAATAAAGATGATGAAGATAGTTCCGAACAGCTGGCCTAGCGAGAATTATAACTATAAAATTGGAGCACGTATAATGATTAGAAGAAATATCGATGTTAATTTAGGTCTTTAAATGGTACGATTGGTAAAATTACATCAATTATGCGTAATGCAATAGACAAGAGTAGAAGTAGGAAAAAAATAAAGATAACAGTGTCATCAGGAATAGAGCATATTATAGAACGCATAAGCGTTAAATTTGAAGTAATGGATAGAGCATTTGTTATAAGAAAACAATTTCCTTTGTCTAATGTTATGGTATGACTATTCACAAAAGTCAAGGCCTGAGTTTAAAACATGTAGAAGCTGGAAATTCTATATTTAGTTGTGGACAAATATATGTCGCTCCAGTACGCTGAGTGGATTACATCTTATAAATTTCGATCCTTCCTCTGTCAAATGAATTAGCTATAATGGAATATAATAGATTGCGAACACAATACCGGCCAGATCTTTAAATATTAATATTTCGAAACAACATGTCCGCAAGGTTCATGATATAATTTGGATGTTATCAAAAATGTTTTAGAATGTCAAATTGATAATAAGAGTATTAATGATTGTACTTTATGGTATGTAAAAGGACTACCAAATGTCGATAACATATCTTGTTATGCTAATGTTTCAATTCAATGTTATGCTCTTCATTCTCTATTTTCAGAAAATTGTTACTTTAATCTTGAACATTCAAATGTTATAAAAAAATATTAATTCTTACGTATCAGACAATAAAACTATTAATATAATGGCAATACGTTAATTGGCAGGACATAAATATATTGAAAAGATTCAGTAAGATGTTAGTGAGTTTATTATAGATCCTAATTAATAGCATAGATAATATAAAGAATGTAGTTGAAAACCAATTAAACATAACTTCACGATGTAAAATATGGAATTATACAAATATAAAAAAGGCATACAAATTATATATTATTAACTCAATTACCTGAAAATTTAAAGAAATCATATACTCTTTAAAATTAATACAATATAATTTTTCATGTTGGAATAATGTTGAAAAAAATATGTATATTGTAGTGCTATTTCTTTGCTTGAAAAGACTAATATAATAGAGAGTACAAAAGTATTATTATCTTACAGTTACTATTATTTAAAATCAATGATAAAAATTATTAAAATAAGAGATTTAAAAATTAAAAGCTGTATCTACGGAAAAATATGTATTGGTGGAAATACATATAAAGTCATTAGTGGAATTTTTCATGAAGGTAAAAATATACTCGACATTACACAAACATTGTACGTGCTAGATACTGAATGGCAATTAATAAATGATTTAGTAGTACAAAAGTGTAGTTGGCCTCGAAATGTTAAAAATGCATATATATTTTTTGCAGAAAAATATAATTTTTACAAAAGTGTGATGTCCTCTAAAAAAAACCTTACAAAGGTAAAAAAGTACGCCAAGTACAAAAATATTTCACCTTGTATGCAAAAAATTATATTTAATGTATTTAATAAAAATATCCTAAAAATAATTTACAAAAATTTTCCCTAAAAAAATAGTTCTACTAAAGAAAAACGAAACTAAATATTAAATCAATAATTAACTAGCCAAGTACATTGAAGCAATTGTAGAGTAGAGATTTGTAATTTGAAATATTTTGTGCCAAAATTCAATCTTGCATTTACGTATTATAAATTTTTGAGAAAAAATTAAAATAATTTTCAACATAAGATTTCAATTTATATGATATATAAAAATACATTATTATCAAAATTTAAACAAATATTTGTACAATATATGAAATAGCACTAATATATTGCGAATTTTATCATAAACATAAATAATAAATCATAAAATTACTTAATCTTTACAATAACATTGATTAATCGGCAATTTTGAATTTATTTGTCTCGTTGAAAAACTAATCGATTCCTTTTGAGATCATAAGTTTTACCAAGTAAAATCCGGAACTAAAAAATTAAGAAAAGTTACATACAAAAATTGAGCATCATGTATATTTAGTATTAATAAATATTTAATTTTGAAATTAATCTTAAGTTTTACCAAGCTTGCAATTAAAAAAGTTAAAATCAAAATAACAAAAACTTGGCTCGTATCTCGTAATCGGCATCGCTCAAATCTATAGCGGAAAATAGCTTACAGCGAGAACGCTGCTTCTGCCAATCAAAGTGTCAGTAACATATCGAACGAATACTGAGTCGGTGACGATGGAATGTCAGGCTTTAAATTTATTGTTTGAAGAAATTTTAAACACAACTGTCCACAGATACTCTGATTGTAACTTTGATAAGATGTATAATTATATTCAATTTTCACTCGTCCGAAATATCATACAGGTTCCTTGAGCACTCCGAAGATTTCCAAAACTGTCGAAATATGGCTGATCTCACTCTCTTTGCGACTACCCAATAAGTACCAGGATCAACGTCATCCAAATCGATGATACTGCTTTCGTTTCGTCAGACACCGCTTATCGATAAATTATTGCGCATGAAAACACTTCTAAAGTGTTAGCTTAAATTATCTTAAAGGTGCCCAACGTAAATGAAATGAATATTAACTGCTTGCTCTTAACAAAGAATATATTTTGGATGTGCTACAGAGAATACAAACGACCGATCGACTGCTACAAAATGGACAGTAGTTGACGCCATCTAAAGAACTAAAATAATACCATACAGCGCCACGGTCATAAACTATATATAAATGTTTCGAGATCGCATACCAATGTTCCTCCTCGAACTCGAAACTCAAAAATAAAATAACTATTAATTATGACTTTAGTCAATTGACAATTTACTCGCTTAAACTCATATTATCGTTACAAAATCCTATTCTTCTCGCTAGTTACAGGTTTGGTTAGCGCATCTGCAATCATTTCCTCACTAGAAATGTATGACAGATTAATGACTTTATCCGCTACATTCTCTTTCACGAAATTGTATTTTCTATCTATAGGGTGTTAGAAAAATCTGGGAACGGTCAATTATCTCCGAAAATAGTGATCCTGTGGGAAAATGTTTCAGACAAAGGGTTGTAAGAGTTTTAAGTGACGCATTAAACAGCAATATTATTATGACCTTGGAAAGTGTTGTTAAAGTCACGTCAAAATCACCTTCCAATTTCCTTAAATAGAATCCCTATTTTTTATTACATGCTTCTTGTAGCTTATCTCAGCTTTCAAAACACTATAATTAAGTTGATTTTCATTAAGTACTTTCCGAGTTATGAGGCTTGAAGTAATTTCTTAATTTTACATAAACCGTAAAATATCTTGTAAAATATTCATTTTTTTATTATCTTACCTTAATATTTTTATGTACAAAATAATGAGAGGAATCAATTGGTGTAAAGAAAACACATAGTTATTTTTAAGAAAAAATATGTAATTGTTAATTGCAAAATTAAATATTTTTTCTTCGATGTAAAATTAAGAAAAGACTTCAAGCCTCATAACTCGGAAAATACTTTCGAGATAAGCTACAAGAACATGTAATAAAAATAGGGGGTTCTATTTAAGAAATTGAAGGTGATCTTGACGTGACTTAACAACACTTTTCAAGGTCATAATAATATTACTGTTTAATGCGCCACTTAAAAACCCTACAACTTTGGTCTGAAACATTTTTCCACAGGATCACTATTTTCGGAGATAATTGACCGTTCCACATTTTCTAACACCCTGTATATGTGTAGATCTAGCATGATAATGATTAGAACGCATCAGTTTATTGCACTTGATTGTCTGAATAGAGTTTCACCGGTTATCATCACTCAGGGTTTTTCTGGCTCCTTTAAAAGTTTTAAGCCACAATAGTTCCTGACTAGCCAATGCTATCGCTATACTCCGACTTCGTTGTCGGGGAGTGATACTGTTTGAACACCACGTACGCGTATTGCCTAGCCAAAACGTATTCACTTGTGTGGAAAGCCGGCTATCTAAATCCCGGCCCAATTAGCATCGCAATAACCCATAATTTTTTCGCTTTTAAGTACCGAACTTTAACTGATAATTTTCGTTCCTTTAAATCCCCGGTCCAATTAGCATCGCAAGTAACCTAATTTTTCGCTTTTATAATTACCGAACTTTAACTGATAATTTTTTCGTTCCTTTAAATCCCGGCCCAATTAGCATCGCAATAACCCCCTAATTTTTCGCTTTTTTAAATTACCGAACTTTAACTGATAATTTTTCGTTCCTTTTAAATACCGTAATACAATTTCACTGCATTCCAATGAGATTTTTCGGGATTTTCGGCAATCGAACGCTAAAATAGTAATAGCACAGCCTAAATCTGATCGAGTCGCAAATAGGCATATAGACTACCCTAGTGCTTCCCTTATAAGGAATGCTCTTCATTGCATTTTCTTCGAGTTCGTCTTGACCTCATATTCTTTAACTAACTTCCGATTTATATCTAATGGAGTCTTCACCGGATTATACTCTTCCATGTTGAATTTCTTAAGAATTTCTCCCACATAGTCCTTTTGATCAAGGGTGATTTCTTTTATTGCTATCTCGCTGTACATTGATCCCTAGGATTCATATAAGGACCCAAATTTCTCATCTTGAATTTCTTTTCAAGTTTTTCTTATAACTGATTGTTTTAGAATTTTATTATTTGAGAATAATAGTAGATCATCTACATATGTAGTTATATACATTATACTTCCATCATTTTCTTTACGTATATACAGACTGTGTGATCTACTTCTGAACGTTTAAACTTAATTCCTTGTAAAGTCTGATCCAATTTTTATTCCAAGTGATAGGGTTCCCTGCTTTAATCCGTATATGGCCTTTTTGGAGTTTGCGATCTGTTTTTCGCATCTACCTTCTTTTTACAAATCCCTCAGGCTGCTCCATGTATGATCAATTCGTAGTCTTGTTTGATGATCAATATCGTAGTCTTGTTTGTTAGCTATGGCCAACATGACATTGCATCGTAGCGTACTAAATCTGACAGGGGCAAAAAGTCTCATGATAGTCCACCCCCCTCTCCGCGGTATCTGCTCATAGCCTTTTATCACTAATCTTACCTTGAACCTTTGAGATCCATCTTGAGGGGTTTCTGCTTTATTTTAAAAACCTATCGTATTTTTTTAGACTTTTCTTTCCTTTTGAGTAGTGAACATAATTCCCACGTTTTATTTTGAGGGCATCAAGCTCTTCTTTTATTGCCAAGTCCGTATTCTTCATTGTAAAAATCATCATGCTTCTTGTACATTTGTAGGTTCAATGTAGGCTCCTGTAGGCTCGATGGACACTTTGTAGGTTATATAATATTCGACCAATTTCTCGGTTTCGGAGGACGGCTGCTCGATGAAGCATCGGTATCTTGTCTCTCCTGCAGTTGAGTTGTGATCTGAATTATCATCAGTCAACTCTATAATTTCACTCTGTATCCTGTGATTCTTCTAGTTCGGAAGATTTGGCTCTGACTCTTTTCCATCGGGCGACTCGAAGCTTTTCTGAGTCACTAAAACTTGTCCTCCACTGTATCAACTCCATCATTTTTCTGAATCTTTGGTTTGACATCATATGGACGATTTTTATCTTTTCTGCATTAGACGCTGCATCTTCATAGAAGATTACATCTCTGCTTCTGAAAATCTTCTTTGTCTCATCGTACAGATGATATCCTTTGTATGCTCCAAATATCCTAGAAATAAGCAGGATCTTGTCTTTCCATTCCACTTACGACGAAGTTCTTTAGGAATATGAGCCATAGCCTGCAACCAAAAACTTTCAGGTGAGACAGATCAGGTTAACTCCCAACCAAATTTCATGAGGGGTTTGACCCATAAGTCCTTTGCCACGGTGAGCGATTGATTAGATATGCCACCTCCGTCGAGCAAGCTTCTGTCCAAAAGCGCTTCGGAAGACCAACATCTACTAGTAAAGCGTGCCTTTTCTACTACAGTACGGTTGTTCTTCGCTCCGCCAAACCATTTGTTGAGGCGTGTATGGAATTGTCAGCTGATGTTCGGATCCCCTTTTTCAGAAAAAATTGTTTAAATGATTTATTTGCATGTTCACGCCTTGCGTCAGACCGCAATGCCACAATTTGGTAACCCGTGGCTGCTTTTCAACATACAACTTGTAAGTCTTGAAGGCATCGAGAGCTTCGCTTTTTATTCCTCAAAAATAAATGCTGAACCTTCTTGCGTAATCGTCGATGAATAGTATAAAATATCTTGAACCTCCAATGAAGTTTCCTCCATCGGTCCGCACACATCCGAGTGGACGAGTTTCAAGGGCCTAGAAGCTCTTCTTTCATTCTTTTATTCTTTATTCTTCGTAAAAAATGGTTTGTTATGTTTGTTTTTAAACAAATTTCACATGGGCGATCGTCCGATCATCAAACTCCATACCACGGTGTTTATCTCTGCAAAAGTTTCATGCTTATTCTGTTTAAGTGGCCAAGCCTTCTGTGCCATACGAAATAGTATCCACTTTTGCAGTTACTTAGGCCGTATTAATTGCGCAAAACTGTATATATTTGTTATTCAGCTTAACCACTACCATTATCTCATCGTTGGCGTTCACTATATCGCAGTAGGGTATTCGTTAAATTCCACGATATAACCTCGATTATTTTCCGTACTGACAACAAGTTCACAGAGTTCGAGGAACGCTAAGTACATCAGTAATGTCAGTTTTGTCCGTTCACTAGTGCTGATATTGTTATCGTGCCCTTTCCTTTTACACAAACTTTGATTTGGCAACAGAATTACATTTGACTCACTGAATTCTCCAAATAAAAGGTGTCTTATCCATGACATGTGTACCGGTGCTGCGGGTCTATTATCCAGCTGAAGTTTTTAATAGTTTGAAGATTGTATGCCAAGAATGCCACTTTAACACTTGTGTCACTCTTTTCTTTTCAGGTCGCTTTTGTTTTATCGACTTCTTTTATCACTGCACTCACTAGCTACATAACCTTGTTTACCACACGTCCAACAGATTACGTTTTTGGTTACATTTTCGATTTTATGTCTTTCATTTGACGTTTTACGTGATAAGCCGCATCACTATCCTTTGTTGATCTTGATTTAACATAGCAGTTTGATTTTTGCAAGAGTTTTACTAAGTCACCCGTGACATCCATACCAAAAGAACTTTCCAACGCCATGATCATCAGTTGATACGGTTCAGGCAGTCCTGCCAACAGAACCATTTTCAGGCGCCACTTTTGATTAATTCAAAACCAATATGCCGTTAACGATGCACGGCAGACATTCTCATTTACATTCTTTCCATAGACTCACAATTTTTCAAGTCTTGTAGTCGTGATTTTTCGAAGTAAACCAACCTTACAATAAATTCAGAGCCTTTATGTGGATTCTTCCAGATTTCTTCCAGATTCTTTCTGCGTTGTAATTACTTTCGCCACGTGGATGTGAAAGCGACTCATCTACGCTCAAGACTATTTTCGCCTTTGCTCTTGCAAATCTTTTCCTACGTTTTCCTCAGTTCCAAGTATGATTTCCACAAGCCATCCAGGCTTAATAAATTTTCCATGGCTATCTTCCATGTAGGATGAATTCTCCCTGCCTATTAACTTCGCAATGGGAAGAAACGTGCTCGTACTCGCGGCAGCCATCTTAATTAATTATACTGTTACTCTTAAAAAAAATCAAAGAAGAAATCATTCATTAATAGGCTAATACTGGGCCCATAACCAAATAGTAAGCTTGAATTTATCTTTTTTGAGCGAGAGAGGGTACTCTGCACCTCCTGGGTTCCCGCCCGGAGAGTGTTGAACTCGGCCTGTTTAACGGCCACTACCAACTAAAACCCCTACTCTGTGCCTCTGCCAGGTTGGACTGAACTCGAGTAGTACCACTCGCATTACCTCCCCAAGGTTGGCAGTCATTGGGCTTGTTATAACCCTCTACTTTATTCGGGCTTCCAAAGATCCTGAATGTATGTGTACTAAAGTGTGTCTGTCAGTGTAACCAAATGGTGAATGATTGCATGTCTAAGTATGTGTGTAAGAATTTGAGGTGTCAGCGTGTGCGTGCGTGTGTGTGTGTGCTGATGATGAATGAGATAAATAATCCCTACCTCTTTTTTAACTAAACCCCCCCCGCATCCCTACCCCACCTATCTTCCTACCAATCCTCAGAAATATGTCTCTGTATGAATGTGTGTATGTATTCCCGTGTAGTAATGAATGGTGAACAATAAGTGAGCCGAATAAGTGAAAATGAGTGAATGAAATCCACATCCATTCCCAACCCATAACTCACAAATACATCATGTATCATTGTGTGTGTGTGTGTGTGTGTGTGTGTATGTGTTCGGATCTAGCTAAATTTATGCTTAAGAATGCCCAACGCAAATGAAAGGTAAATATTAACTGCTATACTGCTTTTTTAAAAAAAGAATATATTTTTTACATGTTGCTACAAGAGAGTGCAAGCGACCGGGACTGTTACAAGTGGACAGTAGTAGACGCCATCTAAGAGAACAAAATAATACCATACAGCGCCACGGCTAGAACTATATAAATGTTTCGAGATCGCATACTAACATAAAGAAAGGTATGTGCATACGTTTTGCAAATTGTTCCAATTGCACGTTAGTTGTCGCACTCATAGGCATTTTTAATGTTTTTCGACGTTTTCTTTTTTTCTTAGACTTTATTTGAAAATCCCTGTCTTGTACGGAGCGAGATAAAGTTCAAGCGACCTTCTTAACTGGTGCTGACGCGCATCTCTTCCAGCTGACATTGTACCGCCTTGCTATCGTTTACCGCAGCACGATTCCCGCCGCACCGCCGACCAAAAAGGCGGCAACTCCCAACAACGGTAAAAATAGTAAGAATACCACCGTGTTTCAACTAATGGAAGTATTCGTTTTTTCCTCCTACTGTCGTCGATGATTTTTCCATTTCCATGCTGAGTTTTGTTTTGCTCTCATTGCCGCTCAAACAGTCGTAGCAGCTGCTCTTTTACCGAGTTAAATCCCTCGCGGTAATGCGTTCTCTCGTACTCTTGCAGCTAGTATGCGATCCGCGATGTGACGTTAGATAAGGTCGTTGCTTCGCGAGCAATGTCGTACTTTCGCGACATGCTGCGTCTAATGGACGTTGATATCTCCGATCGCCTCTAGCCAATCGTTTCTCTGTCCTGGGCCGCAAGCAGTAACAGAGAATATGTAATTCCGGGAATGGGAAAACTTTTACGTTTATCCGCACGATTTAAGAAACCATTACCTCTTACGATTCTCCTTGTAGCCAGCAATCTTTTATCAACGATAGTGGACCAAATCGATGTGTATTCGTTATCACGGCTGATTGTAATGTCGCATACACGAACGATATTGTTGAACCTCCGAATCAGTCTTTATATATTCTGGAAGTTTGTTCCCACAATCGTTAATGTAATCACCAAATTTTTGCAGTAAAGAATCTTTAAGATATACTATAGTTGTTCGGCAGTAAGCCGGAAAATGTCTCTCATCAAGCAGAAAAAGAAAGCATTTTTATACTGAGCGGTTTCCGAGTAGACACTTCTATAAATAGGTCTCCCCATAATGATCATTCGCAATATTGATTCGAAAACATGCGATTCGTTGCGAGCAAGCGCGGATAATCAAAGTATCAAATTTCGACGGTAAACTAATATCGGAGAAAAAGTACCACTGGCATGGAAACAAACATGCTGCCAACTATTATACGCGGTATCGTTTGCAGCCCCTTCAAACTATGGTAAGACAAATGTGTTGATTAGTTTGATAGAATGTCCATATGTTATACGTTTTCAAAGAACGTATACACTTCTCTCGAAATCGCTTCAACAACCAGAAATACTTGGATACTTGGAAGATACTTGGAAGAATTTACTAGCACAGACAGAGGTGATTATTTTTCTAATAACATTCTCTAATAACAGCGATGTCATTCCACCGAGCGAGGCGCTTCCGAATTCCATCTTTATCTTTGATGATGTGGTATGCGACAAGCAAGATACGATAAGAGTACTTTGCAATGGGTCGACACTCGAGTATTGATTGTTTCTATCTGTCAAACGTACGCCAAGATATCTCGCTCTTATATGCAACAACGCGGACTTGCTGATCTTGTTTAAACTAAGATGGCATTTGAAATATATGTACAACGATCACGTGAATACCAACATATCTTATGATGATTCGCGCATTGTGGTAAATGTTGGCAACATAAATATGGTTTCGTAGTCATCGATAAAAGATAGTACGTTGATCGAAGACGATATAGAAAAGGATTTAATGGTTTCGCGATATCAATCAGGAAACGATCAGTCGTCATCGACATATCGTCGAAGCATCATGAATCGGCGATCATAAAAAGGTTGCAAGGGAGATTGCAAAAATGAGCGAATTGATTCGCAAAAATATCGCGCTTTAAAAGGAAACTAGTAAAATGGGGGAAGACGTTGCATTGAAGATGTTTAAACCAATTACATACTAAAACAGCTTGTCAGAAAGAAGCTACTGTGGAATCTGATGCACTTCGAAATCGAGCCGTTGAGTGACATTCAGAAAGAACGAGGAAAATAAAAGAGTCAAAGCAAGAAAGGGAATAAAGCGAGCACGGATAAATATGTCGATAAATGATTCACCGATATGACCCGACACCGAATTAATCAAAACAAAAGGGAAGCAATTTTCTAATATGATTACTGTTTCTCTGATAAAAGTACAACCGCGTCAAACAATATTATCCCCGTCCGTTGAAAAAATTTTCGAGACTACGATTCATTTGTGACATCGATCCGACACGGGTAAAACGTCCGACGGTCAGAAAACGTTCAAGATCATTTTGGTCCACTAGCGCAAAGATATAGGAGTTATCATGGATGTTGATAAAAATGAGAATATGGATTACGTCTACAGTATTGATTTACCAGCGAAGGAATGATGCTCGATGATAAACGTTACACGATGTGGACAAGGAAGATATATAATTATCGATAGAGTAAACTATACTGGAACGAAAGTATCAATGAGTATCAACGATTTGATTCTTAAAAATTTTCAATCATAAAAAGTATACTCAAGACGATTTATATAAATATCAAAGTATATTAAAAACAACAAATGCGCATAAGGTGACAACAAAATTAATAATCCTACTAAAAGTAATAAAAGGATTCAAATATGTTGTTACCCAAGGCGAGATTTCAGGCTATCGAAGGCGCGCGTAAAGAGATCGGCCGGTCGCGAAACGCGCGAAATGAGCACTTTTAAGGAACTATAGAACTTTAATGCACTGCACAAAATACAACACAAACAGTAACTCAAAACGTTATTTCACAATATTAATAACACGGTTCGGCTCGTAAAGAAACGCATCCACACAGCGATAGCTGGCTCAAATAACTAGCCGCTGCTGTTAACAACCTCTTGACAACGACCTCTTGACGGACTTCTTCTCTTTCCACGACGGACTCGACGCGGTTGAACCAGGAACGTAACACTTGCCCTCCTCTCGAAAGATTGTCCCGACAATCGCGTTGTGGCAAGTTTCGCAGGAATCTCATCGTATTACAGCTCCCAGATGTCTCCATGTTCTCCCTGAACTGCTGGCATGTTATGAACTACACATTTTCTTGGGGATCAAACGGCTTCACTGATTTTATCCTTAGAGAAAAATCTTCAGGCAGAGGGGAGTATCTTTCCGTGGACCCTCCGTTCTCCCAAGAGAGGCTCCTCCAAGGCCCTTGCCTCGGCATTCGCCAAAGACCGATGAGAAAACCACGAGTCAAAAACCGTGGGTGAGGCAACCTGTCCTCTTCGGTTCCGGTCAACCTTCAGTTTTTTAAACTTCCTATCTTATTTCACCTTCTTTGTCCAGCTTCTGAAAGAACTTAAAAGAAGAGCAGAGAACTAATCTTTTAAAATTAATTCTTATGAAATAGCGGGCTTCGAAAAACTCTTCCTCAAACTTCGTTCGTGAAAAGGGGCCAACCTATCGGAATGAATCATCTTACATCTGTGTCTATTCGATTTACTTATTCCGAAGACGATATCACTAACCTTTTCTAACTATTTCATAAGGTCCCTCCCAATTACTTTGCAATTTAGAAGATTTTCCCCTTTCCCTACGAGAATTATAAAACCAAACCTTTTGACCAATACTAAAATTAATTTTCCTAGCCCTCTGATCATAACGGATTTTGGAACGAAGAGATTGAAGATTCCAAATGTTGCCTAACTTCACTATGTATGTTATTTAATCTCTTCTTCAGTCTTTGAACATAGCCTTCAGAAGAATCTTCCTCCGGAGGGCTTTCCCGTAATAAATCCGAAGGCAATCGTAAATCGCGTGCGAAATAAAGTTCTGCAGGAGAGGCCCCCGTAGTCTCATGTTTGGAAGAACGATAAACTAATAAATACATGGAACCCAGCTGGTCCCTCTGATCCTCCGCAATAAATTTAGCCAAATAATTCAGAATTGTTTCATGACGCCCGATCTGACCATCTGACTGCGGATACAAAGCAGTCGTCCTACTTTTCTTAATTCCCAAAGTGCATTATTCCCTGAAAGATATTCGATTCGAAATTTTCCCTTGATCTATGTGGACTTCTAACGGGGAACTCCGTGTGGGAAACAAACTGCTTCACAAAAACATCCGCTATTGTGGTTGCCTTAATATTTTCAATGGGAAAGCTTCAACCCATTTAGTGAAACAATCGATGACCAGTAATAAATGATTTCCGGTTGAAGTCGTCGAAAGAGGGTCTAGCATATCCATTTGAACTCTCTCGAAAGGAGAATCCGTAAACTTGAAGATTTCCCCTTTTCTGAAGAACCTTTCTTCGCCACACCGACTCTGCAGGAACGACCAATCTTCCACATCATTCTTACAAGTAGCCCAATAAAAACGTTTTCTCCAAAGTTTTGTTCATTCCAAAATGGCCACCAGAAACAGAATCATGAGCCTCCTCCATAATTTGTTTGATGAAATTTTTGGGAACGACTGAAAAATCTCATATTTAAAATTCGGAGACTCCCATTTTTTGAATAAGACTTCTTCCCTTAAAATTAACGCATCCCAATAAGTTCAATAAATTTTCGCAGAAACGTCATGTTTTGCCTCCTGCCAACTGGGATATTCCCTTAATTCTTTTCCTGCAAAAACATAGCAAGGATCCCCCACTTGCCTTCTCCGCCACTTCAAGATCCTCGTCTCCCAAAATTATTCGAGCAATAGAACTTTCCTTCAATTCCATCTTTGCGCAATACGAACAACTTAATTCAGAACAAAGGCGTCTTGATAATCCATCAGCATTTTGATGAAGATGATCTTACGATGGATTATTTCAAATTCGTATTGCTGTAATCTTTCCAACTACCGAGCTAGTTGCCCTTCCAAATCTCTGAAGGTCATCAACCATTTAAGAGAAATATGATCTGTCCAAATCTTGAATTTTCTCCCATATAAATAATGGTGGAAAGATTTTAAGAAGACACAATAACCAACAATTCTCGTCGTATAATACAATAATTCTTTTCAACTTTATTTAACATCGACTATAGTAAGTAATAACCTTTTCTGGACTTGTGACACGACCAGTCCCTACACCGTGATTGGAAGCATCTGTATCTAAAATAAATTGTCCCTGCTCCTTGGGAAAGATAAAATCGGTTGAAGAAATCAATTTCTGTTTCAATTCTTGAAATCTTTTTGGCAAGAAAAGGACCATTCGAATTTTACCTTATGCTCCGTAGGGAAAACAGAGGTTTATACATAACGAGAAACCTTTAATAAACTATCTATAGTAGGAACAAAATCCAAGGAAACTAGGAAGTTGCTTCCTATTCTGAGAACTGGCCAATCCTTTACAGCGAAGATTTTCTCAGGATCCGTAGAAATATCCTGTTCAGAGACAATATGTCCTAAATATTTCCTTCCCTACCAAACAGAGAACATTTTTAGAATTAATTTCCAATTTGCCGTACGCAAGTGTTCGAAAATCATAAAAATTATCTCGATTCGAAAACCGTACTTATATGCAATTATAATTTAAAGCTCAAATTTTAACGGCGTCAAGAATTTTCTCGAGTCTTCGATTTATCAAAAAAGCTCCGACGTTCAGGTTATCATACTTTTGCGCCACATAAGAAACGCTCATTACAAACAGTAGGGTTAATATAGTTGGTTCTAACTCAATTTTTCCATTGGAGCGAGAGAGGGCTCTGTAAGGCGACGTAGATAGAAAAGATATGTGAGGGGACGTTGCTGACGCCTGCGCGGGCGAAGTAGGCGGGGTATAAGATATGGCGGGGGAGCCGCTCGCCGTCGGGTGAATAAACGGGCGACAGATCGACGTCACCTCCGTGTTAGGGAGGGGTTCTCGGCCGGGGAGAAGGGCGGGTGGGGAGGGTGGTAAACGTCGCCGCGCGGTGGCGTCGTCGCTCGGCACGCAGGCGTCCCCTGGTTACGGCGTCTCGAACGCGCGCTCTCTTGATGACGTACGACGGGCGTTGTTCTTTCGTTCGCGCTGGCGGGAGAGGAGATGGAAGCGGACGACGATGCGGGGGAGAGAGACGCATTTCGCTCTTGAGCGACGAGCGGCGAGAGCGACGGACGGCGGAAGCGCTGATTTCTCCGCGTCTCGCTCCCCGAGAGGATCGTCGGGTTAGAGAAGGCGACGTAGCGTAGCGTTCGTTTCTTTCGCGTTAGCGCGAGAGAGGAGATGGATACGGATGGTGACGATACGAGGGAGAGAAACGGTGAATTTCGATTAAAACGTTCTTTCTTTATTAGAGTTTATATATTGTTGTCAAAAATATAATAATTCTATACGATAGAGAAAGAGAGACGGCGAATCTCGAGTAAAGTGTTCTCTTTTTTTTTTTTTATTTTTTTATCGGAGTTTTGTATCGTTACAGAATATATATAATTATGTATAATAAGAATTTTAGTCTCCGAGGTCTTCGCGTGTAACCGCGATCTCAATTGTTCTTCTTCTCGTTATGTCTAATCGCGCCGGTTTCTGATACGAGCTAAGATTATTCGCATCATTCGTTTCTCCTCCTGTCGTTGTTCACCGACGTTGCGATACCACCTTTCCCAATTCGTAGCGTAACCTCGCGTACGTATCGTGCGACTTCCGCGTTTGGCAACTTTCTCCAAGCGTCCATATATCTTTTGTAAGACTGCGGGTAAGTATTGATATCCGAATCGTCCAAAACAATACGGTTCTTTAAAAAAACTTGGATCGCTAGTTCGCAAAGTGTTTATCGGTTGAGGGACGTCTTTTCCACACCATTCGATTCGTCGTCCAATCTATCCCACGATTTGACCAATTGAAGTAATACCCTTGTAGCCAAGAAAGGAGCTGCACGTGTACCGTATGTTACGGTAGTGAGATGGAAAGGAATTTCATTGAGCTGGTCATCAATCCATAAAATTGCAAATTCCAATCCTCCTTGTGTACTTTGATTGCCGATACATCTTTGTAATGTCAGTCGCAAAGATGGCCGATGATGATGGATTCCATATGAGTACGTCCATTACATTGAGCAGCAGATTTGCACCGGTGTGCATGATGTCGTTGATGGATTTGCCAGAGGATATTGGACTCGAGCCGTTAAAGACGACTCTGAGCTTCGTCGATGTACTGTCTGGTCTGAGCACTCCGTGATGAAGCAGATAGAATGGTGGATGAGCCAAAGACGGGGTTGATTGAATCTTCCTCAGGACCCCTTAACCCTCCTGATTTCGAAGAATCATGTGCCAGGTTTTTCCTGAATTCCGATTCCTCATCAAAGACTCTCCCTCATGTGCTCGAGATCTTCATATTCTTTGAGAAATGTCGTATAGAGCTGGTGATATTGAGCATCCTTACTTAATCGACGAACGGTTCGTTTCAGACATTTCGATGCTGTCTCTCGAGATTGTCTTAGAGCTGAAGGTGATGAGTTGAGTGGGATCCGTGCAATGTAGCGTCCTGATTTATCTCTGGTGTGAGTAGCTTGAAAGTGAGTTTGTTCCTTTTGCTGCCTCGATCCTTTCGCCCTCACTCGAGCGGTCAAAAATGAGCTCATTTTTTCCTAAGAGGGATACCCCCTTTTGCAGAGCCGAGAGAGAGTTCCCATGCTTCTCTAGTTGCTGGGTCCAAGTGTTTGAGACATGATGCGAGACCATCATGCTGTCGCCGAGAGTGGTGGTCACACCGAGATTAAGCAGCGCCTTTGAGTCTCTGGAAACTATAGTAATGAGCAGATTTAATGAGTTTGAGTTTTTCTGCGCCGTTGAGATCCCGAAAAGATTGTCGAAAATGAGATTGCACTATGAGACGCTTGTTCTCATAGTGCGATGTGAGTAGATTCCAAGATTGCTTAAGCGAGGCTCCTGTGAGTGACAGGCCGGTGATGAGCTGAGCTGGAGCCTTGAGGCATCTACGTAAATAATGGAGCTGTTCCACATCAGATAGCTTGAGGTTGTCTATTATCAGACTCTTGAAGAGATCGCTGAAATGTCGGCCATTCGGAATATTCCCCTTTGAATTCCGGAAGTGAAATGTCCGGAAGTTTCGTATGAGGCGTAGTGTCTGGACAGACCGATGAGCTGACTGAATCCGGTGGAAATGAGCTTCGAAGTCTTGCAATCTCTCTTGTCAATGATGTGTATGTCCGTTGAGCGTCCAAATAGCAGTCCTGTGAGAAGTACTCATGATCTAAGCAATCCGCTGGCCACACGGTTTCAAAGTATGAATACACCTTGGAAAACATCTTAAATGTGTCATCTATATGCACTTTAAATTCGAGCAGCTCCTCCTTTGAGCTTGGAAGGTTGCCCTGGAATTCTTTCATTAGAGTGAGCCTCGCCCTTTGAGCTTGTACCTTTAAAATGAGCTCCGTTGATAGTTGAGCCGGTGTTAAGCACGAGTATTGCCCGCAGGTGACACATTCCTTGATGAGGCGGTAGATCCGGTCGGCGAGGCCGGTCTGGAGGCTTGACCCGCTGTCGGTACTTCAAGAGATTTTTGAACACTTTTGCTATCATCAGACATGATGATATTATAGATGAGTTTGCCCTTTATGATTTGTTATGATCTGTTTGTTATGATCCGTATCACGTGAACACCGGCTGTGTGCACGTAGGCACACGCGAGATTGACCTTGAGCACTTTTTCAACACACACGCGATCCGGCTCGAAGGACCAGAATATTCGATAATAGAATTAATATATAATATATATGATCCGGCTCGAAGGACCAGAATGTTCGATAATTCTATATCGATAAATCGGCGACGGATGTTAACCGGACGCGGTTCGTACCGACTCGTCGGACGCGCGTGGCCGAGACGGCCAAATGCGAGGGGACGAGCACACACACGCAAATGGCCGGTGAAACTAGTTAATGTAAATGTTGAGCGCAAAAGTAAAGATAAAGAGCACTTTTAATATAAGATGAACAGTCTACGAGTTCGCGTGAGCAGTACGGATGAGCTCGTCGATGTATGCGACGTTCTCACATCGCACTTCCGATGTCGAGAATACGGGTGAGCACGTGGCATGCGCGAGCACACCGCTCTCGTGCCGTGAGGCGTATTCGTGTGTTGAGCTGACAATAAGTAATCCCGACACTGATAATTCGATACAAAACTGAGAGATAAGCACTGAGCAAGAAGCGCAGAAAGCAGTCGAAAGAGCTAAACCGTGAGAACGGGATACGACACAAGCGACACAAAGCACGTGCACTATACACTACATGATGAGAACGACTAACCGGGAGCTTCCGGAAAAGAAGTCCCACATTGGGCCCGTACAGGGTCACGTGACATGCAAGCTCAAGAGATGGCACCGCCAGGCGGGCATCGCGTGTGAAACTGTTAGCAACAGCGCGCCCGATTCTAAATGAGTCTATCGATACCCGAATTATTCGCAAACAATTATGAAGATATTAAATAAAGATGATGAAGATAGTTCTCGAACAGCTGGCCTAGCGAGAATTATAACTATAAAATTAGGAGCACGTATAATGATTAGAAGAAATATCGATGTTAATTTAGGTCTTGTAAATGGTACGATTGGTAAAATTACATCAATTATGCGTAATGCAATAGACAAGTAGAAGTAGAAAAAATAAAGATAACAGTGTCATCAGGAATAGAGCATATTATAGAACGCATAAGCGTTAAATTTGAAGTAATGGATAGAGCATTTGTTATAAGAAAACAATTTCCTTTGTCTAATGTTATGGTATGACTATTCACAAAAGTCAAGGCCTGAGTTTAAAACATGTAGAAGCTGGAAATTCTATATTTAGTTGTGGACAAATATATGTCGCTCTTTCACGAGTACGCTGAGTGGATTACATCTTATAAATTTCGATCCTTCCTCTGTCAAAGCAAATGAATTAGCTATAATGGAATATAATAGATTGCGAACACAATACCGGCCAGATCTTTTAAATATTAATATTTCGAAACAACATGTCCGCAAGGTTCATGATATAATTTGGATGTTATCAAAAAATATTTTAGAATGTCAAATTGATAATAAGAGTATTAATGATTGTACTTTATGGTATGTAAAAGGACTACCAAATGTCGATAACATATCTTGTTATGCTAATGTTTCAATTCAATGTATGCTTCATTCTCCTATTTTCAGAAAATTGTTACTTCATCTTGAACATTCAAATGTTATAAAAAAATTTATTAATTCTTACGTATCAGACAATAAAACTATTAATATAATGGCAATACGTTAATTGGCAGGACATAAATATATTGAAAAGATTCAGTAAGATGTTAGTGAGTTTATTATAGATCTAATTAATAGCATAGATAATATAAAGAATGTAGTTGAAAACCAATTAAACATAACTTCACGATGTAAAATATGGAATTATACAAATATAAAAAGGCATACAAATTATATATTATTACTTCAATTACCTGAAAATTTAAAGAAATCATATACTCTACAAGAATTAATACAATATAATTTTTCATGTTGGAATAATGTTGAAAAAATATGTATCAATTGTAGTGCTATTTCTTTGCTTGAAAAGACTAATATAATAGAGAGTACAAAAAGTATTATTATCTTACAGTTACTATTATTTAAAATCAATGATAAAAATTATTAAAATAAGAGATTTAAAAATTAAAGCTGTATCTACGGAAAAAATATGTATTGGTGGAAATACATATAAAGTCATTAGTGGAATTTTTCATGAAGGTAAAAATATACTCGACATTACACAAACATTGTACGTGCTAGATACTGAATGGCAATTAATAAATGATTTAGTAGTACAAAAGTGTAGTTGGCCTCGAAATGTTAAAAATGCATATATATTTTTTGCAGAAAAATATAATTTTTACAAAAAAGTGTGATGTCCCTCTAAAAAAAACCTTACAAAGGTAAAAAAAGTACGCCAAGTACAAAAAATATTTCACCTTGTATGCAAAAAATTATATTTAATATATTTAATAAAAATATCCCTAAAAATAATTTACAAAAATTTTCCCTAAAAAAATAGTTCTCCTAAAAGAAAAACGAAACTAAATATTAAATCAATAATTAACTAGCCAAGTACATTGAAGCAATTGATAGAGATTTGTAATTTGAAATATTTGTCGCAAATTCAATCTTGCATTTATGTATTATAAATTTTCGACAAAATATTAAAATGATTTTCAAAATAAGATTTCAATGCTTTATATGATATATAAAAATACATTGTTATAATCCAAATTCAAATAAATATTTGTACAATATATGAAATAGCACTAATATATTGCGGATTTTATCATAAATAAATAATAAGTCATAAAATTACTTAATATTTACAATAACGTTGATTATATTAATCGGCAATTTTGAATTTATTTGTCTCGTGAAAAACTAATCGATTCCTTTTGAGATCATAAGTTTTACCAAGTAAATCCGGAACTAAAAAAATTAAGAAAAGTTACATACAAAAACTTGATAGCATCATAATATATTTAGTATTAATAAATATTTAATTTTGAAATTAATCTTAAGTTTTACCAAGCTTGCAATTAAAAAAGTTAAAATCAAAATAACAAAAACTTGGCTCGTATCTCGTAATCGGCATCGCTCAAATCTATAGCGGGAAAATAGCTTACAGCGAGAACGCTGCTTCTGCCAATCAAAGTGTCAGTAACATATCGAACGAATACTGAGTCGTGACGATGGAATGTCAGGCTTTAAATTTATTGTTTGAAGAAATTTTAAACACAACTGTCCACAGATACTCTGATTGTAACTTTGATAAGATGTATAATTATATTCAATTTTCACTCGTCCGAAATATCATACAGGTTCCTTGAGCACTCGAAGATTTCCAAAACTGTCGAAATATATGACACGATCTCCTCTCTTTGCGTACGCTACCCAATAAGTACCAGGATCAACGTCATCCAAATCGATGATACCGCTCTCGTTTCGTCAGACACCGCTTATCGATAAATTATTGCGCATGAAAACACTTCTAAAGTGTTAGCTTAAATTTATCTTAAGCGTGCCCAACGTAAATGAAATGAATATTAACTGCTTGCTCTTAACAAAAGAATATATTTTGGATGTGCTACAAGAGAATACAAACGACCGATCGACTGCTACAAATGGACAGTAGTTGACGCCATCTAAAGAACTAAAATAATACCATACAGCGCCACGGTCATAAACTATATATAAATGTTTCGAGATCGCATACCAATGTTCCTCCACTCGAACTCGAAACTCAAAAATAAAATAACTATTAATTATGACTTTAGTCAATTGACAATTTACTCGCTTAAACTCATATTATCGTTACAAAATCTATTCTTCTCGCTAGTTACAGGTTTGGTTAGCGCATCTGCAATCATTTCCTCACTAGAAATGTATGACAGATTAATGACTTTATCCGCTACATTCTCTTTCACGAAATTGTATTTTCTATCTACAGGGTGTTAGAAAAATCTGGGAACGGTCAATTATCTCCGAAAATAGTGATCCTGTGGGAAAATGTTTCAGACAAAAGTTGTAAGGTTTTAAGTGACGCATTAAACAGTAATATTATTATGACCTTGAAAAGTGTTGTTAAAGTCACGTCAAAATCACCTTCAATTTCTTAAATAGAATCCCCTATTTTTTATTACATGTTCTTGTAGCTTATCTCGAAAGCTTTCCAAAACACTATAATTAAATTGATTTTCATTAAGTACTTTCCGAGTTATGAGGCTTGAAGTAATTTCTTAATTTTACATAAACCGTAAAATATCTTGTAAAATATTCATTTTTTTATTATCTTACCTTAATATTTTTATGTACAAAATAATGAGAGGAATCAATTGGTGTAAAGAAAACACATAGTTATTTTTAAGAAAAAATATGTAATTGTTAATTGCAAATTAAATATTTTTTCTTCGATGTAAAATTAAGAAAAGACTTCAAGCCTCATAACTCGGAAAATACTTTCGAGATAAGCTACAAGAACATGTAATAAAAAATAGGGGGTTCTATTTAAGAAATTGAAGGTGATCTTGACGTGACTTTAACAACACTTTTCAAGGTCATAATAATATTACTGTTTAATGCGTCACTTAAAACCCTATAACTTTGGTCTGAAACATTTTTCCACAGGATCACTATTTTCGGAGATAATTGACCGTTCCACATTTTTCTAACACCCTGTATATGTGTAGATCTAGCATGATAATGATTAGAACGCATCAGTTTTATTGCACTTTGATTGTCTGAATAGAGTTTCACCGGATTATCATCACTCAGGTTTTCTATGTCCTTTAAAAGTTTTTTAAGCCACAATAGTTCCTGACTAGCCAATGCTATCGCTATATACTCCGACTTCGTTGTCGAGAGTGATACTGTTTGAACACCACGATACCGCGTATTGCCTAATAGAAACACGTATTCACTTGTGGAAAGCCGGCTATCTAAATCCCCGGCCCAATTAGCATCGCAATAACCCACTAATTTTTCGCTTTTATAATTACCGAACTTTAACTGATAATTTTTCGTTCCTTTAAATCCCCGGTCCAATTAGCATCGCAATAACCCACTAATTTTTCGCTTTTATAATTACCGAACTTTAACTGATAATTTTTCGTTCCTTTAAATCCCCGGCCCAATTAGCATCGCAATAACCCACTAATTTTTCGCTTTTATAATTACCGAACTTTAACTGATAATTTTTCGTTCCTTTTAAATACCGTAATACACATTTCACTGCATTCCAATGAGATTTTTCGGGATTTTCGGCAAACGAACCTAAAATAGTAATAGCACAGCCTAAATCTGATCGAGTCGCCAAATAGGCATATAGACTACCTAGTGCTTCCTTATAAGGAATGCTCTTCATTGCATTTTCTTCCGATTCGTCCTTTGACCCCATATTCTTTATTAACTTCCGATTTATATCTAATGGAGTCTTCACCGGATTATACTCTTCCATGTTGAATTTCTTAAGAATATTCTCCACATAGTCCTTTTGATCAAGGGTGATTTCTTTATTGCTTCTATCTCGCTGTACATTGATCCCTAGGATTCTTGATACAGGACCCAAATTTCTCATCTTGAATTTCTTTTCAAGTTTTCTTATAACTGATTGTTTTAGAATTTTATTATTTGAGAATAATAGTAGATCATCCACATATGTAGTTATATACATTATACTTCCATCATTTTCTTTACGTATATACAGACTGTGATCTACTTCTGAACGTTTAAACTTTAATTCTTGTAAAGTCTGATCCAATTTTTTATTCCAAGTGTAGGGTCCCTGCTTTAATCCGTATATGGCCTTTTGGAGTTTGCAGATCTGTTTTTCGCATCCCTTCTTTACAAATCCCTCAGGCTGCTCCATGTATGATCAATATCGTAGTCTTGTTTGATGATCAATATCGTAGTCTTGTTTGACAGCTATGGCGAACATGACATGCATCGTAGCGTACTAAATCTGACCACGGGGCAAAAAGTCTCATGATAGTCCACCCCCCCTCCGCCGGTATCTGCTCATAGCCTTTTATCACTAATCTTGTCTTGAACCTTTGAGATCCATCTTGAGGGTTCTGCTTTATTTTAAAAACCTATCGTATTTTTTAAGAATTTTCTTTCCTTTTGGTAGTGAACATAATTCCCACGTTTTATTTTGCAGGGCATCAAACTCTTCTTTTATTGCCAAGTCCCATTCTTCATTGTAAAAATCATCTAATGCTTCTTGTACATTTGTAGGTTCAATGTAGGCTCCTGTAGGCTCGATGGACACTTTGTAGATTATATAATTCGACCAATTTCTCGGTTTCGGAGGACGGCTGCTACGATGAAGCATCGGTGTATCTTGTCTCTCCTGCAGTTGAGAATTGTGATCTGAATTATTATCATCAGTCAACTCTATAATTTCATCTGTATCCTGTGATTCTTCTAGTTCAGGATTTAGCTCTGACTCTTTTCCATCGGGCGTCTCGAAGCTTTTTTCTGAGTCACTAAAGCTGTCCTTCACTGTATCAACTCCATCATTTTCTGAATCTTTGGTTTGACATCATATGGACGATTTTTATCTTTTCTGCATTGGACGCTGCATCTTCATAGAAGATTACATCTCTGCTTCTGAAAATCTTCTTTGTCTCATCGTACAGATGATATCCTTTTGTATGCTCCAAATATCCTAGAAATAAGCAGGATCTTGTCTTTTCATTCCACTTACGACGAAGTTCTTTAGGAATATGAGCCATAGCCTGCAACCAAAAACTTTCAGGTGAGACAGATCAGGTCTTTTTCCCAACCAAATTTCATGAGGGGTTTGACCCATAAGTCGCTTTGCCGATGAGCGATTGATTAGATATACCGCCGTCGAGCAAGCTTCTGTCCAAAAGCGCTTCGGAAGACCAACATCTACTAGTAAAGCGTGCCTTTTCTACTACAGTACGGTTGCTTCGCTCCGCCAAACCATTTTGTTGAGGCGTGTATGGAATTGTCAGCTGATGTTGGATCCCCTTTTCAGAAAGAAATTGTTTAAATGATTTATTTACATATTCACGCCCGTTGTCAGACCGCAATGCCACAATTTGATAACCCGTGTACTTTTCAACATACGACTTGTAAGTCTTAAAGGCATCGAGAGCTTCGCTTTTTATTCCTCAAAAAATAAATGCTGAACCTTCTTGCGTAATCGTCGATGAATAGTATAAAATATCTTGAACCTCCAATAGAAGTTTCCTCCATCGGTCCGCACACATCCGAGTGGACGAGTTCCAAGGGCCTACAAGCTCTTCTTTCATTCTTTATTCTTTATTCTTCGTAGAAAATGGTTGTTATGTTTGTTTTAAACAAATTTCACATGGGCGATCGTCCGGATCATCAAACTCCATACCACGCGTGTTTATCTCGCAAAAGTTTCATGCTTATTCTGTTTAAGTGGCCAAGCCTTCTGTGCCATACTGAAATAGTATCACTTTTGCAGTTATATGCCGTATTAACCGGTTGCACCAAACTGTATATATTGTTATTCAGCTTAACCACTACCATTATCTCATCGTTAGCGTTCACTATATCACAAGTATGTTCGTTAAATTCCACGATATAACCTTTTTCGATTATTTTCCGTACTGACAACAAGTTCACACCGAGTTCGGGAACATACAGTACATCTTGTATATAATAATGTCACGATTTTGTCCGTTCACTAGTGCTGATATTGTTATCGTGCCCTTTCCTTTTACACGCAAACTTTTATTGTCAGCAACAATTACATTTGACTCACTGAGCTTCTCCAGAGAAATAAACAGTTTCTTATCCATGACATGTGTGCCGATGCTGCCGAATCTATTATCCAGCTGAAGTCTTTAATAGTTTGAAGATTGTATGCTAAGAATGCCACTTTAACACTTGTGTCACTCTTTTTCTTTTCAGGTCGCTTTTTGTTTTTATCGACTTTCTTTTTATCACTGCACTCACTAGCTACATAACCTTGTTTATCACACGTCCAACAGATTACGTTTTTTGATTTCATTTTCGATTTTATGCCTTTCATTTGACGTTTTACGTGATAAGCCGCATCACTATCCTTTGTTGATCTTGATTTAACATAGCAGTTTGATTTTTGCAAGAGTTTTTACTAAGTCACCCGTTACATCCATACCAGAACTTTCCAACGCCATGATCATCAGTTGATACGGTTCAGGCAGTCTTGCCAACAGAACCATTTCGAGCCACTTTTGATTAATTTCAAAACCAATGGCCGTTAACTGATGCGCGGCAGACATGATCTCATTTACATATCTTTCCATAGACTCACAATTTTTCAGTCTTGTAGTGATTTTTCGAAGTAAACCAACCTTACAATAAGCCCTGTCTTCAAAGGCCTTCTGTAGATTCTTCCAGATTTCTTCCAGATTCTTTCTGCCGTTGTAGTTACTTTCGCCACGTGGATGTAAAGCGACTCATCTACGCTCAAGACTATTTTCGCCTTTGCTCTTGCAATCTTTTCTACGTTTTCCTCAGTTCCAAGTACTGATTTCCACAAGCCATCCAGGCTTAATAAATTTTCCATGGCTATCTTCCATGTAGAATAATTCTCCCTGCCTATTAACTTCGCAATGGGAAGAAACGTGCTCGTACTCGCGTCAGCCATCTTAATTAATTATACTGTTACTCTTAAAAAAAAATCAAAGAAGAAATCATTCGTGAATAGGCTAATACTGGGCCCATAACCAATATTAGCTTAAATTTATCTTTTTTTTTGAGCGAGAGAGGGGGAAAATGCATTTACGCACCTCCTGGGCCCCGTAGCCCGGAGGAGTGTTGAACTCGGCCTGTTTAACGGCCACTACCAACTAAAAACCCCTTCTCTATGTGCCTCTGCCAGGTTGGACATGAACTCAAGGTAGTACCCACTTTCGCATTACCTACCCTGGGTTCGGCAGTCTGTGGGCTTGTTATAACCCTCTACTTTATTCGGGCTTCCAAAGATCCTGAATGTATGTGTACTAAAGTGTGTCTGTCAGTATAAATGGTGAATGAGTGCATGTCTAGAATATATGTGTAAGAATCCTGAGTGTCAGCGTGTGCGTGCGTGTGTGTGTGTGCTGTTGAATGAAATGAATAAATGATCTCTACCCCTCCTTTAACCCCATAAACCCCCTTACCCCCCGCATCACCTACCCCACCCATCTTCCTACCAATGGCCCCAACTCGAAATATGTCTCTGTATATGAATGTGTGTATGTGTTCCCGTGTAGTAATGAATGAATGAAAACGATAAAAGAATGAGGGAATAAGTGAAAATGAGTGAATGAAATCCACATCCCATTCCCAACCCATAACTCACAAATACATCATGTATGATTGTGTGTGTGTGTGTGTGTGTGTGTATGTGTGTTCGGATCTAGCTTAAATTTATCTTAAGAATGCCCAACGCAAATGAAATAAATATTAACTGCTATATACTGCTTGCTTTTAAAAAAAGAATATATTTTACATGTGCTACAAGAGAGTGCAAGCGACCGACTGTTACAAGCGTGGACAGTAGTAGACGCCATCTAAAGAACTAAAATAATACCATACAGCGCCACGGCCATAACTATATAAATGTTTCGAGATCGCATACTAACATAAAGAAAGGTATGTGCATACGTTTTGCAAATTGTTCCAATTGCACGTTAGTTGTCGCACTCATAGGCATTTTTAATGTTTTTTCGACGTTTTCTTTTTTCTTAGACTTTGTTGAAAATCCCTGTCCACGCTTGTACGGAGCGAGATAAAGTTCGAGCGACCTTCCATAGCACGATTGTGACGCTGCATCTCTTCCAGCTGACATTGTGCCGCCTTGCTATCGTTTACCGCCTTTACGATTCCCGCCGCACCGCCGACCAAAGAACTGACAACTCCCAACAACGGTAAAAATAGTAAAATACCACCGTGTTTCGCTAATGGAAGTATTCGTTTTTTCCTCCTCTTTGTCGTCGATGATTTTTTTCATTTCCATGCTGAGTTTTGTTTTTGCTCTCATTGCCGCTCAAACAGTCGTAGCAGCTGCTCTTTCACCGAGAGTTGAATCCCTCGCGGTAATGCGTTCTCGTGCTCTTGCAGCTAGTATGCGATCCGCGATGTGACGTTAGATAAGGTCGTTGCTTCGCGAGTAAGCAATGTCGTGCTCGCGACATGCTGCGTCTAATGGATTGATATCTCGATCGCCTCTAGCCAATCGTTTCTCTAATCCTGGGCCGCAAAACTGATAACCGGGAATATGTAATTCCCGGGAATGGGAAGCACGTTTATCGCACGATTTAAGAAACCATTACCTCTTACGATTCTCGCTGACATTCGTAGCAATCTTTTATCAACGGTAGTGGACCGTCGATGTGTGTTCGTTATCACGGCTGATTGTAATGTCGCATACACGAACGATATTGTTGAACCTCCGAATCAGTCTTTATATATTCTGGAAGTTTGTTCCACAATCGTTCCATGTAATCACCAAAATTTTGCAGTAAAAGAATCTTTAAGATATACTATAGTTGTTCGGCAGTAAGCCGGAAAATGTCTCTCTCATCCGACAGAAAAAGAAACATTTTTTATACTGAGCGGTTTCGAGTAGACACTTCTATAAATAGGTTTCCCCCCTCGTGATCATTCGCAATATTGATTCGAAAGAGAAAACATGCGATTCGTGCGACAAGCGCGGATAATCAAAGTATCAAATTTCGACGATAAACTAATATCGGAGAAAAAAGTACGCAAGCATGGAAACAAACATGCTGCCAACTATTATACGCGGTATCGTTTGCAGCCCTTCAAACTATGGTAAGACAAATGTGTTGATTAGTTTGATAGAATGTCCATATGGTATACGTTTCGAGAACGTATACATATACTCGAAATCGCTTCAACAACCGAAATACTTGGATACTTGGAAAGATACTTGGAAAATTTACTAGCCTGTAGACGAAATTGATTATTTTCTAATAACATTCTCTAATAACAGCGATGTCATTCCACCGAGCGAGGCGCTTCCGAATTCCATCTTTATCTTTGATGATGTGGTATGCGACAAGCAAGATACGATAAGAGAGTACTTTGCAATGGGTCGACATTCGAGTATTGATTGTTTCTATCTTTGTCAAACGTACGCCAAGATACCTAAGCATCTTATATGCAACAACGCGGACTTGCTGATCTTGTTTAAACAAGATGGCATTTGAAACATATGTACAACGATCACGTGAATACCAACATATCTTATGATGATTTCCGCGCATTGTGTCAGAAATGTTGGCAACATAAATATGGTTTCGTAGTCATCGATAAAGATAGTATGTTGATCAATAGACGATATAGAAAAGGATTTAATGATTTCGCGATATCGTAAAACGATCAGTCGTCATCGACATATCGATCGAGCATCATGAATCGGCGATCATAAAAAGGTTGCAAGGGAGATTGCAAAAATGAGCGAATTGATTCGCAAAAAATATCGCGCTTTAAAAACTAGTAAAATGGAGGAAGACGTTGCATTGGAAAGACAATTTAAACCAATTACCGAGCCTTTAAAACAGCTTGTCGAAAATACTGTGGAATCTGATGCGCCGAAAATCGAGCCGTTGAGTGACATTCGGAGAGAAGAACGAGGAAAAATAAAAGAGTCAAAACAAGGAATAAAGCGAGCACGGATAAATATGTCGATAAATGATTCACCGATATATTCGACACCGAATTAATCAAAACAAAGGAAGCAATTTTCTAATATGATTACTGTTTCTACTCTGATAAAAGTACAACCGCGTCAAACAATATTATCCCCGTCCGTTGAAAAAATTTACGAGACTACGATTCATTTGTGACATCGATCCGACACGAATTAGAAACGTCCGACGGTCAGAAAACGTTCCAAGATCATTTTGGTCCACTAGCGCAAAAAGATATAGGAGTTATCATGGATGTTGATAAAAATGAGAATATGGATTACGTCTACGGTATTAAATTTACCAGCGAAGGAATGATGCTCGATGATAAACGTTACGATGTGGACAAGGAAGATAATATAATTATCGATGGAGTAAACTATACTGGAACCGAAAGTATCAATGAGTATCAACGATTTGATTCTTAAAAAATTTTCCAATCATAAAAAGTATACTCAAGACGATTTATATAAATATCAAAGTATATTAAAAACAACAAATGCGCATAAAGGTGACAACAAAATTAATAATCCTACTAAAAGTAATAAAGGATTCAAATATGTTGTTACCCCCAAGGCGAGGATTTTGAATATCGAAGGCGCGCGTAAAGAGATCGGCCGGTCGCGAAACGCGCGAAATGAACAAGCACTTTTAAGGAACTATAGAACTTTAATGCACTGCACAAATACAACACAAACAGTAACTCAAAACGTTATTTCACAATATTAATAACACGGTTCGGCTCGTAAAAGAAACGCATCCACACAGCTTGATAGCTGGCTCAAATAACAGCCGCTGCTGTTAACAACCTCTTGACAACGACCTCTTGACGGACTTCTTCTCTTTCCACGACGGACTCGACCGCGACTCGAACCAGGAACGTAACACTTGCCCTCCTCTCGAAAGATTGTCCCGACAATCACGTTGTGGCAAGTTTTCACAGGAATCTCATCGTATTACAGCTCCCGATGTGTCTCCATGTTCTCCCTGAACTGCTGGCATGTTACCGAACTACACATTTTCTTGGGATCAAACGACTTCACTGATTTTATCCTTAGAGAAAAATCTTCAGGCAAGAGGGGAGTATCTTTCCGTGGACCCTCCGTTCTCCCAAGAGAACTCCTCAGGCCCTTGCCTCGGCATTCGCCCAAAGACCCATGAGAAAACCACGGATCGAAAACCGTGGGTGAGGCAATCTTGATCCTCTTCGGTTCCGGTCAACCTTCAGTTTTTAAACTTCCACTCTTATTTCACCTTCTTTGTCCAGCTTCTGAAAGAACTTAAAAGAACACAGCAGAGAACTAATCTTTTAAAATTAATTCTTATGAAATAGCGGGCTTCGAAAAACTCTTCCCCAAACTTCGTTCGTGAAAAGGGGCCAACCTATCGGAATGAATCATCTTACATCTGTGTCTATTCGATTTACTTATTCCGAAGACGATATCACTAATCTTTCTAACTATTTCATAAGGTCCCTCCCAATTACTTTGCAATTTAGAAGATTTTCCCCTTTCCCTACGAGAATTATAAAACCAAACCTTTTGACCAATACTAAAATTAATTTTCCTAGCCCTCTGATCATAACGGATTTTGGAACGAAGAGATTGAAGATTCAAATGTTGCCTAACTTCACTATGTATGTTATTTAATCTCTTCTTCAGTCTTTGAACATAGCCTTCAGAAGAATCTTCCTCCGGAGGGCTTTCCCGTAATAAATCCGAAGGCAATCGTAAATCGCGTGCGAAATAAAGTTCTGCAGGAGAGGCCCCCGTAGTCTCATGTTTGGAAGAACGATAAACTAATAAATACATGGGAACCCAGCTATCCCAGTCCCTCTGATCCTCCGCAATAAATTTAGCCAAATAATTCAGAATTGTTTCATGATGACGCCCGATCTGACCATCTGACTGCGGATACAAAGCAGTCGTCCTACTTTTCTTAATTCCCAAAAGGTGCATTATTCCCTGAAAGATATTCGATTCGAAATTTTTCCCTTGATCTATGTGGACTTCTAACGGAACTCCGTGGCGGGAAACAAACTGCTTCACGAAAACATCCGCTATTGTGGTTGCCTTAATATTTTTCAATGGGAAAGCTTCAACCCATTTAGTGAAACAATCGATGACCAGTAATAAATGATTTCCGGTTGAAGTCGTCGAAAGAGGGTCTAGCATATCCATTTGAACTCTCTCGAAAGGAGAATCCGTAAACTTGTATAGAAGATTTCCCCTTTTCTGAAGAACCTTTCTTCGCCACACCGACTCTGCAGGAACGACCAATCTTCCACATCATTCTTACAAGTAGCCCAATAAAAACGTTTTCTCCAAAGTTTTGTTCATTCCAAAATGGCCACCAGAAACAGAATCATGAGCCTCCTCCATAATTTGTTTGATGAAATTTTTGGGAACGACTGAAAAATCTCATATTTAAAATTCGGAGACTCCCATTTTTTGAATAAGACTTCTTCCCCTTAAAATTAACGCATCCCAATAAGTTCAATAAATTTTCGCAGAAACGTCATGTTTTGCCTCCTGCCAACTGGGATATTCCCTTAATTCTTTCCTCGCAAAAACATAGCAAGGATCCCCCACTTGCCTTCTCCGCCACTTCCAAGATCCTCGTCTCCCCAAAATTATTCGAGCAATAGAACTTTCCTTCAATTCCATCTTTGCGCAATACGAACAACTTAATTCAGAACAAAGGCGTCTTGATAATCCATCAGCATTTTGATGAAGATGATCTTACGATGGATTATTTCAAATTCGTATTGCTGTAATCTTTCCAACTACCGAGCTAGTTGCCCTTCCAAATCTCTGAAGGTCATCAACCATTTAAGAGAAATATGATCTGTCCAAATCTTGAATTTTCTCCCATATAAATAATGGTGGAAAGATTTTAAGAAGACACAATAACCAACAATTCTCGTCGTATAATACAATAATTCTTTTCAACTTTATTTAACATCGACTATAGTAAGTAATAACCTTTTCTGGACTTGTGACACGACCGCCCCTACACCGTGATTGGAAGCATCTGTATCTAAAATAAATTGTCCCTGCTCCTTGGGAAAAGATAAAATCGGTGAAGAAATCAATTTCTGTTTCAATTCTTGAAATGCTTTTTGGCAAGAAAAAGACCATTCGAATTTTACCTTATGCTCCGTAAGGGAAAACAGAGGTTTAGCCATAACGAGAAACCTTTAATAAACTATCTATAGTAGGAACAAAATCCAAGGAAACTAGGAAGTTGCTTCCTATTCTGAGGAACTGGCCAATCCTTTACAGCGGAGATTTTCTCAGGATCCGTAGAAATATCCTGTTCAGAGACGATATGTCCTAAATATTTCACTTCCCTACCAAACAGAGAACATTTTTAGAGATTAATTTTCAAATTTGCCGTACGCAAGTGTTCGAAAATCATAAAAATTATCTCGATTCGAAAAACCGTATATGCAATTATAATTTAAAGCTCAAATTTTAACGGCGTCAAGAATTTTCTCGAGTCTTCGATTTATCAAAAAAACTCGAACGTTCGAGTTATCGTACGTTTTTTGCGCCACATAAGAAACGCTCATTACAAACAGTAGGGTTAATATGTTGGTTCTAACTCAATTTTTCCATTGGAGCGAGAGAGAGCTCTGTAAGAGCGACGTAGATAGAAAGATATGTGAGGGACGTTGTGACGCCTGCGCGGGCGAGTAGGCGGGGTAAGTATGGCGAGGGGAGCCGCTCGCCGTCGGGTGGGTAAACGGGCGACCGTCGACGTCACGTGTTAGGGAGGGGTTCTCGGCGAGGAGAAGGGCGGGTGGGGAGGGTGGTAAACGTCGCCGCGCGGTGGCGTCGTCGCTCGGCGCGCGAGGCGTCCCTGGTTACGGCGTCTCGAACGCGCGCGCTCTCTTGATGACGTACGACGGGCGTTGTTCTTTCGTTCGCGCGCTAGCGGGAGAGAGGGAGATGGAAGCGGACGACGATGCGGGAGAGAGAGACGACGAATTTCGCTCTTGAGCGACGAGCGGCGAGCGACGGACGGCGGTAGCGCTGATTTCTCTCGCGTCTCGCTCCCCAGAGAGATCGTAGAGTTAGAGAGAAGGCGACGTAGCGTAGCGTTCGTTTCTTTCGCGTTAGCGCGAGAGAGAGAGTTGGATACGGATGGTGACGATACGAGGGAGAGAAACGGTGAATTCGATTAAAACGTTCTTTCTTTATTAGAGTTTATATATTGTTGTAAAAAATATAATAATTCTATACGATAGAGAAAGAGAGACGACGAATCTCGAGTAAAGTGTTCTCTTTTTTATTTTTTTTATCGGAGTTTGTATCGTTACAGAATATATATAATTATGTATAATTAAAAAATTTTAGTCTCCGAGGAGTCTTCGCGTGTAACCGCGATCTCAATTGTTCTTCTTCTCGTTATGTCTAATCGCGCCAGTTCTGATACGAGCTAAGATTATTCGCATCATTCGTTCCTCCTCCCTGTCGTTGTTCACCGACGTTGCGATACCACCTTCCCAATTCGTAGCGTAACCTCGCGTACGTATCAGTGCGACTTCCGCGTTTAGCAGCTTTCTCCAAGCGTCCCATATATCTTTTTGTAAGACTGCGGGTAAGTTGATATCCGAATCGTCCAAAACAATACGGTTCTTTAAAAGCTTGGATCGCTAATTCGCATAAAGTGTTTATCGGTTGAGGACGTCTTTTCCACACCATTCGATTCGTCGTCCAATCTATCCACGGTTCGCCGTCGCTGTCGATGTTCGCGTCTAAACACTCCATATGAGTATCCGCATCTATCCACGGTTCGTTGTCCGCGTCTAAATACTTCATGCGATTATCTGCACTTTTAGTCGACGAATGATATCGCGTGTGTAATCTACCTTTTTTATAATAACGCGCTACTTTACCTTCCTGTATATTTTCTCGCTTGTATACGGATGATTCGTCGTCGTTGGCGCGAAGTTGCGATTCGTCGCTCTCGTTTCGAGTATTCGTTCGATCGTTAGACGGTCCTGGTATCGGCGATGCGGGTAATATTTCGTCGCATTGTAAATTTTGGCGTTTCTTCCGCGCCGATTGATTCGTCCCGCAATTTATCCACGATTCGCCGTCGCTGTCGTCGCCGAAGTTCGCGTCGTCTAGGCGCTCCATACGAGTATCTATAATTTTTTAAAAAAACTAATGAATGACGTTGCGCGCGTAATTTACTTCTTTTTTATTACAATAATGCGCTACTTAACTGCGTGATCTTCACGATCGATGTTTTAAATCTTTATGTGCATTTTCCTGCCGTTGAATTCGCACGGCATCCACGTGCCGTCCTCGTATTCCGGTAGGTACGGAATTTCCACATTTTCGAATTTTTTCCGGCTTATATATCCGCGATCTATCATCAGCATGAAGTTGTAATTCGCCGCTCTCGCGTGCGCGTTACGCTCGTTTCGATTATCCGTTCGGTCGCTATGTTGCGACGATCCTGATATTGGCAATGCAGGTAATACTTCGTCACATTGCAAATTTTCTTGGGTATTATCAATCTCTCGAGAGGACGACATGCTTTTTCCGCGGAACAACTCTGCAGTAATTTGTGACCTATCGCATTTTTTTAAATCGACTAATGGAAATTTCGTCGTATGCGTAAATGCTATCGATTTATCGGAGAGGAAACCCTCGAGAGGACGATCGTAGTTCTGATCTTTCTCGGAATCCGTCTCGGAGGTAGTTGACATGCCTTTAATAGCGGTAATGGCACTTTTCGTTATTCGCGTGTTACTAATTAGAAATTATTATCGTCAAGCTTTATATATAGTCTATTTTAGTAATATCGTATCGTATCGCGTACGCATCTCACATCCCGGATTTTTTTCCTCGGGATCATCTCGCATTCCGATTTTTTCCTCGAGCGCGTGCGCGATAACGAGCGAATCCCGGACGAATGCGGTATCGTCATCAGATTAGTCGTTTTTTTCTGGCTGGATAGCGTAGTAGCCGATTCTTTTTTCCCGTTTTTTGCAGTTTCGCGTGTCATCTTTTTCGTCCGAACGAACCGTGGAAAAACCGGAAAACACGACGATATTTTTGGGAGGACACAATCATGCGCGAGGAGGAACGTCGAGTGCTCGGAGAGCGCATGAAGTCGCCACGACGGAGGATTATCGCGCGTGGGTGAGACGATGCGGACGAATGTCTCGCGACGTTGCGCGAGAGATGCCGAGATGCGCGCCGGCGAGTCTCGGCAGGAGTGATTTTTTTCCCTGGTCACCGTTTGCAGTGACTGGTACGGGAAATATTTGGCGGAGACGTTTCGAGCGCGGGAGGCGCGGGGTGAGCGGCGATGGCGAAGCCGAGTCGCGCGCGGATCGCGTGACTGAAGTCGATAGCGGCTTTCCGGAGACGCGTGGCAACCGGCGCGGTGATTAATCTGGATTTATATCGAACCTCTACGATTTCTCGAGGACGCTAGAGATACCGTGCTTCGTCGCGTGCGAGACGTTATAGGCCGATATCATAGCGTTAAAGTGAATACGATTTTCAGTGGAGAATTCGTATCGGGTGACAAGATCGCCGTTAAGAGTATCAACACGAGAAATCATTCGCTTTTTCCACGACGATTTGCGCGAATGGTACGACAATCGCGTCATCGACGATATCGTGACGTCTTTGGAGGAATTTCAAGAACGAGACAGCGGATGGGCGCGCATACTCGATTTAACGGTGAACGTGAATAGATATAATCCTATGCGCGCGGGTTGTTACGCGCGAATTCCGCGGGAGATTCAAATGAAGAGAGCGGTTAACGTACAATCCTAACGACGGGGCGTGTTTCGCGGTCGGTGACCGCCGCTTTGTATCCCGTTAATCGAAACAGCGAGAGAAGTTCGAGATATCCGCATTATTCTACGGTGTTGAAACTGGAAGGTTGCGAGTTACCTATGACTTTAAATGGAATCGAACGATTCGAGCGATTGAACGAGATATCGGTGAACTGGTATATCGTCAGAGGAGAAGACGCGGGAAGAACGGCGACAGCAGAATTCGCGTCGTTCCTCTTCGTTTGACGAATCGAAAGAGGGAGAGACACGTTAATCTGTTGTACCTGGAGCGAAGACAACGAGATCGGACATTTACCTGCCTGTTAGAATCTCTCCCGCTGTTTGTCGGGCGCAAGTGAGCAGACGACGAAACAAGACTTACGTGTGGCGATAGGGGGTTTTCTATTGCGAAAAAAATGATTTGGGCAATGAAATATCGATTTACCGATTTTTATTTTTTTTTTCCTTTGGTAGTGGTGGCATTATTTTTACACGAACGAGAAGTTAATCGCGCCAGGCGCGGACTGCGAGGCTGAATGATTGCGCGATCGTTCCTTCTAGCGATGATGATAAATGGCTGACGTTTGATAATTTTTCAGAAAGGAACGATTTCATTCGTGGTGTATGCTGATTTGGAATGCGTGCTGGAGAAGAAAGATGAAGACGAGAAGAGGACCGCTAACACGGCTATCACTCAACATCATAAGGTTCATAGCGGGGTTACCCGCTGTTCCTTTGACGATGCCGCGTCAGCGTACAGATCTTATCGCGGCGAGAGATGCGTCGCGTGGTTCGTGCGCGAGTTGTACGAATTGGCGCAGCGCGCGAAGATCGTTTTCGATGTCGCGATACCGATAACGGATCCGCTCGAGGAATGCGAGAGATCTCGCAGCTGCGGGCGCTGTCACGTGTGCGACGGTCCGTTCGAGGCGGGGGATATTCGCGTGCCGATCTGCCATTTGACCGGTCGTTTCAGAGGTCCGGCGCTTCTAATTGTAATTTGAATTACAAGGATTCTCACGTTATACCTGTGTTCTTTCATAATCTGTCGGGTTACGACGCGCATTTTTATTATCAAGGATGTGGCTACGTGCTTATCCCGGCAGTGTCGAATTACTCTCACCGATAGCGAGGAATCTATGCTTTCGCGAAGAACGTTCAGGATACCGCGTCAACGACCTATAAGCGCAGAGACGGAAGCTCCACGCTTCCAGATGCGTTAAATTGCGATTTGTGGATTCGTTCAAATTTTTAGGCGCCAGTCTCGAAAACTGGCGTCGTATCTCGACGAGGAAGTCTTTTGACATCCGCAAGCGAATTTTCGTCATCTCGTCGACGACGACTTTTAAACTCTAAATCTGCAAAGGTGTGTTTCCGTACATGCATATCCGTCATAACGGAGAAACGCGTCTTCCGCCGCGCGATTCCTTCTACAGCTCGCTGACGGATGATGCGGTATCCGAGAGCGATTACGCCCACGCGATTCGCGTTTGAGAGCGATTTCGCATCGAAACGTTGGGCGATTACAGCGATCTCTATCTAAAGACCGATGTTCTTTTACTGCGGATGTATTTCCGAGAATTTTTCACCGCCTGTTGGAGAGTTCGGTTTAGATCCCGCGTATTATTTCACGTTGCCGGGATACACGTGGGACGAGAAATATAGCGGAATCCGTTTCAAGTTGCTCACCGATATCGACATGATAATGTTCGTGGAGCGCGAATACGCGGCGGTCTCAGTCAGTGTTGAGTAGGCACGCGCGCGGAACAATAAATACATGAGCGCATTCGATTCGTCGCAACCGTCGATCTATCTGATGTATTTAGATATTAATAATTTATACGGTTGGGCGATGTGTCAATCGTTACCTTATGAGCAATTCGAGTGGGTTGGAGATCTCGAGAGTCTCGATGTGAATTCTATAGCGGAAGATTCGCCGGTCGGTTATATTCTGGAGGTCGATCTAGATTATCCAATCGATGCGCACGACACCCACGCCGATTTGCCGTTTTGTCCAACGCGCGACACGCCGCCCGGAAAGCGGCAGAGCAAGCTCCTAGCTACGCTATACGATAAGCGCAGATACGTCACGCATTATCGCAATTTACAGCAGTGTATTCGTCACGGTCTGCGTTTGACGAAGATTCATCGAGCGTTGCGTTTTTTACACCATGGTTACGCGGATACGTAGAATTTAATACGCGTTTACGTACTAATGCGAGTAACGATTTTAAAAAAATTTATACAAGCTGATGAACAATGCCGTCTTTGGTAAAACTATGGAGAACGTGCGTAATCGCGTGGATGTTAGACTCGTTCGTAAATGGGACGCGATATGGAGCCCGAGGCTTTGATCTCTAAACCGAATTTTCACAGTAGAACGTGTTCTCCGAAACTCATGGCTGTGGAATTGCAAAGTAATAGAAGCCAAAAAACAAACCGATTTACGTCGGCATGTCCATCCTCGATACAAGCTTCGCTATATACGCCGCCACAATACATGTTGCCGCTTTACGGCGATAAGTGCAAAATATTATATACCGATACGGACAGTTTCGTGTATAGTGTCGAATGTGAAGACGCGTACGAACAAATGAAGCGCGACATAGATAGATCTGACACCAGCGATTACGCCGACGACAACTTGTGATATGCCAAACGCGTTAAGAAGGTTCCTCGGTTTGATGAAAGATGAGAATAACGGCGCTCTCATGTTAGAATCCTGTAGGACTCAGAGCAAAAGTATGCGTTGAGTCGAGGGAAGAGCGATGAGAAAAGAGGGAGTGAAGAGAAGCGTCCGTCAGAAAACTTTAACATTCGACGATTATACGCGTTGTTAGCACATCGAGATCGAAATGACTTGGTGAACAATCGTGTCTAAGATCGAGATTACACGAGATGTATACTGTTCGCGAGACGAAAATTGCGCTCAGTCCGTATGACGATAAACGTTACGTTATATCCGATTCAGTCGACACTTTACCGTGGGGACATTGTAACCTCCTTGTGAAGAAAAAAAAGAGATGATGCGAGTCGACGGTTGTAAATATATATAATACAATTTTATTTTTTTTTCTTTTTCCTTTTTATTTTTACATATCCAAATATAAAATATATATTATAGGCGCTACAATATATTTTTAATGCGTTACAATATGTTGGTCTTTTTATCCAAGAATTATGCGATTTGTCCATTCCCAGCCATTTTACGAACGCCATATTACCCTTCTGACGTAATACTCTCCGACGAGATACACATCGGGGATCGGAGACTCGCTGCAATTCGTGCTCGTAGAATCCTCTGGCTATCGGTTCGCCGCGCGAATCCGTTAGCGCGTACGTCACGGGGATTCGTTCTGCGAACCTCGGCCACGCGAAAGATCTCCGTGGTCCAGTTCGGCGTGTATCCTTTCTCGAAAAGCGTCTTGTATTTGCTCACGCGCACGGAGTCGTTCGGCCGAAATTTTCCCGGAGCTGGATCTTCAGGCGAGTTTGCACCGTCGATGGCGTTTCGACGCTCGAGCGGGTGTCACGTCGATTGGACGCATCCCAATAGTTCGATCGTTGACGCGTTATACTTGGATTAGACGCGGCAGCGGTCGACCACCGTTCCGTTGCCAATAAATCCACCACATGGAATTTTTGAGCGTACGATTGGTGCGCTCGACGATCGAGGCTTTCAGCACCGAATACGTCGAGTAGTGATTGATTCCATGTTTTCCAACGAATCCGCGCATCTCAGCGTTGTAGAACCTTCCTTTGTCAGTTTGCAGGTTTTTCGGATAGCGCTTGGAAGCGCGTTACGCTCAGAGAGGCTCGAGTAACTTCAACGCCGCTTTTTTCTTACGCCCACGCGTATTTGCTTGAGAGCGTATGATAGTGAGTATGTAATTATAACCTTTATTATGCCTGGCATAAGGGCATTTCGACGACATCGGCTTGCCACAGATCGTCGTATCCGCGCACGACGACGCGTCGGCGGGGAAAGTCTTTCTCGCGGGCGCGCAGTTTGTCTACTAATTTTCGTTTCGCGGCACTCATTTTATTAATTCTCTCTCTTTTCTTTCTCGCTATCCTTTAATCGTTTTATCATCCTGTTTAATAACTACCGCGTTCGATTTGTCCGTTTTAGGAATCGTCGTCGTTGTTGTAGTTATTTGCATTAATTCGTTCACCTTTTCTTTTAATTGCGTTACTCCGCTATTTAATTCTCCCAATGTTCGTTTAAAACTCCTCTCCACATCATTTATATTCACGTGAATTTCGCACCAATCGCGTTATCGTATTCTTTAAATCGTCCGTCGCTTTATTCAACGCTTTTCTAGTCACCTCGACGGACTTTTCTAAATCGCTCATTACCTTATCTCTGGCGATGCGCGCTGCGCGTCAGATTCGATAAACGTCCGTAATTGACGCCACGCGCCAATGGAAGCTTCTGCAAATCCGTACGTTTGCAGTCGTCTCTCGAGAACGTTCTCTCTCGTGGAAATTTGCGAAATTTCGTTTTTCAGAGAACGCGTATTCATTCGCGATTCTGAACGGTGACGATTTTCGCGTGCAGAGGTAAGATTTTCTCACGCAGATCAACGATATCTCGCGTCGTTCTCTAATTGAGTCCGTAAATTATGAGACGACCGTTTGCGCGACGATCTCAAATTCTCGAATGTTTGCACATCTCCGATTCTCGGAGAGCGTTCCCTCTCGGAGATTTGAGAAATTTCGTTTTGCAGATCGAGGGATATCCTTCGCTGACGAGTTCGCACCGTTCTCTACTTTCGTCACTAAAACTTCTTATATTCTCGCGCTGTTTTTTCTCTTCCGTTCGCGCGTCGCGTATAATATGCGCGACGTATTTTCTGCTCGTCGCGTCGTCGTCATCGATCGACCAGGCTACTCGCCGAATCTTGAAATTTCGAGCGTCGTAATGCGATGCGGAGGAGGAAGAGGCGCCATTGTCGATACCAGACCAGCGTGTTTATCGCGCATCATCGCATCGTAGATTCCACACTCGCGCGTAATTTACCGCCGTAACCGTGTTCGCGTCTTTTTTCTGCAACGATACGCCGAATTTGTTTACGGGGCATCGCGCGGTCGAATGACGCGTGCGCGCTCGCCGCCGTCTCGACGCGGTATCTCACAGATCGCGCTTCGCTTTCGCGAAGCTCCTCGATTATCGATGAATTTCGTTGTCGTGAGCGTTGTTGCCAGCTCGACGAGCGTAGCGCTAGCACCGAAGACGAACCACTAATTCATTCGGATCGTCCCAATGAACGTAATTCACGGTATCGTCGGTCACGCGCATGGCGGATGGCACGCGACCTCCGCCGATTCTTTTTCCCGGACTGTCCATTTGTAGAGATCGGCTTTAACGTGCTTGTATTTCTTGTCCTTTGTTTCCTAATATCGGCATGCGAATATTATGTTCGCGTCTGTGAGCGTTAGTTTGCAGTATACTCTTATACGCCGCTTTGTCTCTTTCCGTATACTTGAGATCGTCGGGAATTCTCGAAGATTAATTGTACAGACCGGGAGTACCGGTATATCCGATCTCCGTCTATAAATAGTCGCGTCGTCCGCACCCACGTCGAATCTTTTATTTCCGAGCATAGCGCCGACGTCGGAAAGTAAACCCGTAAACGTGATCGAATTCGCTCGGTACGCCGCTGAGAATCGCGCCTTACGTATTTTCGCGCCAATGGACCCAGATTGCGTAGAAGATCTCGTCCTCGAGGAGATCGCAGAGACTGTCTGATTGTTGTTTCTGAGGGTGAATCGAAACGTCGTCGCTCGTCTCGAACGTTTCCTCAACGAGCGGCTCCGCGGAAAGATTCTTCTCCTGTCAATTTAAGCCGTTTGCGGGCGATATATTCGACGCTCCCACGGGTGGGAAGTCATCGCGGGCGAATCCGACGTACCGTCCAAACGTTGATATCGCTTAACCTTCTAATTTTTCGAGGATAGCAACGGTAGTGCCTCTTTCCGTCTCTTCTTCCGCATTCTCCTCTCTTCCTCTCGCATCGCCGTCGTCGTTTTCCCGATACTTCGCATAAATGCGTCATATTCGCCATTGCCGTTATCAATCTCGCTTTTTCTTCTCCGCGATTTCGCGTTCGTCGATTCCTTGCGCGCGGAATCGTCTCTGATGCTCGGCGATATGACGCAACGGTTCGACCATCGGTTTGAATCCAGTCCAAAGCTGTCTCGCCCTCATTTTTACCGTCTTCAATTGCCGTACTTGCGAATCGACCGTTCTGCGCTATCTCTCTCGCGGTTTTCTCACGTCTATTCACATCCGTCATCGCGCGTCAGTTCGCCTCGCCTTCGCTCCTCTCCCTCTCTCTATGATAGTCACCGTCCCGAGAACGATTAATTTATTGCGGTAACGACGACGGCTGCGGCGACGGCGAATTACAACATTTTACGGCACGATGTAATCATTGAATCCTCGTTTATATCTGCCGCTTTAACGCGCTTATCTTTATCGATCACTAGAAAACCGTATCGATATTTCCAACACGCGACGACACAGCGTGTAAAAAACATCGTACGGGCATATCGTATTCACATGTATCGTTATGTGTATGTTTAAGATTAGTGCCATCTTGTTTAAAGAGAATTAACAGATTCGCGTTATCGCGTATCAAATGTTTCGGTATCTTAGCGTACGATTGGCAAAGATAGAGAAACAATCGACGTTGGCGTGTCGCCCCATAGCGAGGATTCTCTCACGGCCGCCTCGTTTATCGCAAGCCCGTCGTCGAACACGAATACTGAATTTAGGTAGCGCCTCGCTCGGTAAAATGACGTCGGTATTGTTCGAATACGTGAAATAACCGATATCTTCCATCGGTTTCAATAATTTTTCCAAATATTGATATTTGGGCTGATGTAACGATTTTGAATAAACGTATACATTCTCGAATCGTGAGGACTCTCCAGAAGACTACCAGCACGTTTGTTTCAATTAGACGGACCGCAGATTACGCAACGAATTGCGGTTGGTAATAAATAACCGTGTTTTCGTTGTTTCTCATTCATCGAACTGGTTTTACCGTCGACATTCGACACTCTTATCGCGATCGGTTGACGCACGAAACGCATCGTTTCTCTCTCTTTTTTTACGATTTTTTTCTCTCTTTATCCGCGACTTCGCGCATTAGTGCGCAGACTCGCGCGCGACGAATAAAAAAGAGAGTGGAGAAACGGTCGCGTCGTCAGTTCGATTGATGACGGTGGCGGTGATAGCGCGATAAAATTGCGCACTTTCGATATCCGCGCTCAACTGACGAATTGCGAAACGATACGACGACGACGACGGTATATAAATTTATTCGTTAATCGTGCGCACAACGAGTCGATATGTTTATTCTATTGGTGAATGATTCGGATATTCTCGGACTTAGTGTCGATCAAAGTTGCAATATATTTCGAAAACTCTTACTGGACAAATATGATCGTTTCATCGATCAACTGTGGGAACAATTACTCGAGCATTTGAAGAATGATCCTGATATGGAGCGCGTTGTCGTCTTTGCCGTAAACATTACAATCAATCGTGGCAACGAGATCACATCGATGGTCCGCCACCGATGATTAAAGATTGTCGCGCTGCATAGAAAAAGAAGATAAAGCGACGATCGTATGAAATAACGCGACGTACATCGGTGGTGGAGGTTTACTTAATAGAGCTATAAATAATCTTCCATTCGAACTGCATATACCTGGATATTAGTTTTGCGGTCCAGGTACGCCTCGCGAAGCGATTCGCGCGAGGCGATCCGGGGATCAATCCTCTGGACGCGGCTTGTCGCGAGCACGATATCGCTTATTCGCGAAGCGCTCGCCGATCGCAAGTCGCGGATCGATCGCTTCGGAGCGAGCGTTCGAGCGTATCCGTGCCGGAGATTCGACTCTCGGAGAAAGATTATGGCAGCATCGGCCATATGGCGGCTATGAAAGCGAAGACGAAATTAGGAATGGGTAAATGACTGGAACGCGGAAAAGTGGCGGCAAGAGGAAAACGAGTGCGAGAAAGAGAACGAGGAGTCGGATTCTTCCTGCGGCGAAACGCGGCGCTTACCGCTGTTACCCGCACTCGGGGCGTTAGGATCGTTGATCGGTGGAGCGGCTGGTGTGGCAAAATGGTGAACGACGGCAAAGCGACGCGTCGACAATTGGAGGAGCTGCAACGGCACACCGAGCGATGGAAGGTCGCGGTTTATATCTCGCGCCTTACAAGCGCGTGGGGGTGGAAGCGTCGCGGAAGAAAACGCGTGATTAAGAAGAAAAAAAAAAAAAATCGCGCAAACATTGAATAACGTTATAATTCCAATCGGCGCCACGAGGACGAACAATTGAACCGCGCGGCCGTGCGCGCCTCGTGTGCGTCACTTCAGAGGTGTATTTATGCGTGACGCGCTCCCGCGCGAGTTCGTCGCAACGAGAGCGGTATCGTGAATCTGGACGGCATTTCTGGACCGGGTACGCATTGGGTGCGTATGCCAAAAAGGGAAAAGAGGCGATCTACTTCGACGCTTTCGCAAATTCTGACCGCCTCGGAACTGGAACGTTATCTGGATGTGGATACGCGTATCGCTATAATCGTGACTCTCAACAAACTTACGATCAGAGTGTTTGCGGACAATTGTCTGCGTTCGCCCCTGACAAATCGATTGGAGGGTGGGAAAAATCTTTCGGTATCTAACGATAATAACGGCATACTATGTCGCTGAATTCTTACATTGACCGGAAGAAGCAGCGTTCTCACGGCGAATTACTTTCCGCCCTTAGATCTAAGTGGATAACGATTACGAGCTCGTGTTTAACTAATTTCGAAACCTAAATACTAAATACCGAATGTGAATGCCTCGAATAATAAATTTTATTTCGACGATAACGACGCGAGATGGATCTCGATTCCGTAGGATCGTACGAACTGCGCGACATAGCTGCGTATTTAAAAGCGGCAATTCTTCATAAACGACGACGGCCGGACGAGAAATCTAAGAAGAAGGAAAACGATGGTGACGACGACGACGAATATCTATATGGATATCGAAAACGAGAGGAGGGAGGAGAACGAAAAAGTTCGACGGAACGATGGCGGTGGAAACGGGTGCGTTCTCTCGTTACGCGGCAACGACAATACACATGAGAAGCGAGATCAAATGCGCGTATCGAGATAATTTCGGCACAACGAATAATATCGGCTCGTTATTAGGTTTTTCCTCCGTCGCGTATTACAGCCGAATAAATGGTACGCGTCCGATAAACCTGTGAGTATTATCGCGGTTAACATGATTCGCGTTGAATGCAACTTGACGACGGGCGCGTATGAATGGAAAATCCGCGCATACGATACACGAATTCGCGCCAAACGTTCCACCAAGATATAAGTGTCGGAGATTCCAACGCAGATCATTTATCTGCCGATTATCGCGCGACTCGCGTATCGATATATCGTTACGCGTAGTCGATCAGAATGATCGATTGATCGATTTTCGCGGCGAGGAATGCAATTCGTCTGCGCACGTGCGCAGACGATAGAACGAACGCGAGCGAGTTAGATGCGAGCGGGAAAAGGAAGGGAGAACGAGAGAGAGAGACATAACGATCGCGCGATGCTCATCGTGAGTGAAATTTAACGCTGCGAAGGTGCATCGCGACATCGGCAATCATATTCGTATCGCGCGTTCGGGGAGAAGAACATTAAAGGATTATCCGCCGCCAATATCGCTTTTCTACGATCTATGGGTTTCGTCGTACCGAAAATCGCGCGATAATTCGACATTATGCGCGACATTTTGAGCATCGGCGGAGAACCCATCTTCAACAATCGCATCGTGAAGATTGAGAGTCACAGTATAATCTATATGCCAACACCACTTTCGGATACAGCGACGAGATAAGAATACCTATTCAACAACAGGATCTACAGTATACGTTGCCGTGCGAGAGTTTTCTCTATATTGAGGGCAGATTACTGACGAAAAATGTTCCATCGGATCAACAACCATCGGTATCGGGTAAATCGGGAATCCCCGCGACACCGGCAAGTGGTGAACACTATTTGTCGCCTTTATGTTCGAGGAAATACGTTACGAACTCGACGGCGTGGAAATTGACCGTAATCGTAATGTTGGAATAACGAGCATGATTAAGAATTACGTGTCATTGACGAACGAACGAGGAATTTCTTGAAAATGCCGGGATGGGATTTTTACAACGGGATCAGCGGCATCGCAGCAACGGGTGGATTTCAACTCTTCGTTCCCAACACGCTACTAGGTTTTTTGCGAAGATTACAAACGATATCATTATTTCACACGTCCCCAAAATTGATTCTAATACGAGCGCGAAATGACCACAATTGCCTGATAGCGCACGAGGAAACCAGCCAGAGTGGAACTGACTGAAGATACAATGGCGTATGCCGCACGTAGTTTGAACGACATTATATAAAATTATCATTATTATGTACATTGGGATAGCGGTCGATATCTAAGTATGCCCTTTCGCTCGTGGGATCTCTACGAATTTCCGCTATTACAAAGCACGACTAAACATTCGTGGGCCGTAAAAGCGGCCACGCAACTCGAGAAACCGCGTTATGTCATTTTCGCGTTACAAACTGGAAGGAAAAACGTTCTATCGCAAGATGTTTCCAAATTTGACGCGTCAATTTAACTAATAAAAAGTTGTATCTTAATTCCGATTTCTATCCATACGACGATATGAATTTAGATTTCGATAAAAATAGAATCGCGATACTATACGATGCGTATGCGCGATTTCGACGAGCGTATTACGGATCCGAAAACGACGGGACGATTCTAACTATGAATAAATTTTTACATTGCGGCCCGCTCGCGGTGATTGTTTCTCATCAAAACGAGGCGATTAAGAGCGCTACCGTGGATGTTCGTCTAGAATTCGACTGCAAAGAGAATGTTCCCTCCCAATACCACGGCGTATTGTCTCTCATTCACGTCGGTCGCGGTGGAATATAATCCGCTAACTAATGTTGTGCGTAAGATTTCTATAAAAACGACGCGTAAACCGGGTCAAATTGAAAGAGAGGGAGAGATAATGATACGGAAACGATGGAAAAAAAGAGGGATTCCAAAACCGCATACATCGAGAACGCGTTCGCATAAACATCAAGAGCACACTCGCTTGACAAACGCGAATAAACGTCGATCTCTCTCTTTCGATATACTATAACAATGGTAACGATTACGAGTGATATCGCGATACCGATCTTCGTCGATCTGCAAGGTTTTATCGTCGACGAAAATTCGTGACGAAAGAAGGCGATACTCGCGAACGGCAAAATTTACCGCATCACGCGCCCTTCGCGCCCGAGTGTCGTGGAATTTATTGACGAAAGGTGAAAATCTCAAGCCTGTTGGTTGACTTTGAATCACCGGATTCCATTGGACCGACGGATACGTGGGATTATAAATGCGTTAGATAGAACAAATTGTTTGCGCGATATATCACGTCGAAGGATCTTAATGCGGACACTACTGACCTACGTCAAAGGCCACGAAAAGAAGAAATGGTTAGCCGACATCGCTGGAGAAATTGCCAGGAACAACGCGAGATAAGAATCGAAAACATCGACGCTGATTACGAGGACATCGGACCTTGGGAATGCTGACCGCGACGCGCGCCTATCGTTGCACCCATCACACGAAAAATTGCGCCTTGGAAAACGTCTGTAAACTATACAACTGGTGGCTGGAGAGACGCAGTCAATTACGCGATATGTAAATAGCGATATATATTTATACATGCGCACACATTTTTTTTATATCGGAAATTAATCTTTTAATACGTTATTCTTTTTTACGTCAAAATAATCTAATTAAAATATAATATTTTACTAATTCGATATCGCGATTAATATCTAATGTATTATTCTTTAAAGTTATAATTAATAAAAAAAATTATTTTCGTGCAATCGTCAAATTAGATTAGTCCAACCGAGTCTAGAGAATATGTAATGTCATTTTTAAGGTTATTTTTCGCAGCAATCGTCAGACTAGATTCCAATGTTCGAAGAATATGTATTTAATGTATTATTTTTTTAAGGTTATAATTAATACGAAAAATATTTTATTATGCAATCGTCAAATTAGATTAACCCAATCGAGTTCGAAGAATATCATATCTAATGTATTATTTTTAAGGTTATAATTAATAAAAAAATATTTATTTTCGTGCAATCGTCAAATTATATTAGCCCAATCGAGTTCGAAGAATATCGCAGAACTTACGTAGGATCGTTTTATTTACTCATTCATTATATCTAAAGTGTTATTCTAAGTCGAGTATATATGTATTATCTTTAAGTCAGTATATATGTATCGCGATTAAATATTTCGCATTATCGCGCGCACCCCACATACTCGTCTAATGTATTATCCTTAATTCGTTTATACGTATTTCGATTTTCTACAATAAAAAAATGTACAATTAAACACGATGCTCCCGCACGTCGCCCTTCTCTCTTTCCCCTCCTTCTCCCTCTCTTTTTTTTTCGATAGATCGACTCTCCATCGGGGCTTTCGCGAATTCGAGAGAGAGACTCGCTTTCGTGTCGCGCGCGTCTCCGCGAGAATCATGACGCGCTCGCGCTATTGTTCGCGCTTATCCGCACTTCCGTTCGTCATCGCTACGTCGCCGACCGATAACGATATCGCGGAAGCGTTTCGTTATCTACGAATTTACGGCTATCTGGAGAACGAGGAGAATCAACAATCGTTGGACAACGCGACCTTCCTGAGCGACGCATTGACATTATTTCAAGAGTACTACGGTCCACCTGGAAATGGAGAGTTCTAAAACGTGGAAACAATTCGCGTGATGCGCAGGACCGCGATGCGGCGTCGCGGACATTCACAGTCACAGCTCATTAACGCGAAAGTGGCCGAAGACGCATCTTCGCGTGGAATTTCAGACTAGCAATAGAGAAACTCTACGCACGACTCAAATGGCGTTCGCTCTATGGTCCGAACATTCTTCGCTAACGTTCTCGCGTAACACGTCACAACCCGATATATTGATATCGTATCAATCGGGCATACACGCGTACGAGAACGACAAGAATGGGAGACGAATGCCCGTCGCCGTTCACGGGTCCGGGGCGGCCGTCGCTCACGCATTTTTTCCAACGGGAACGATCGATCACGTGACTGAGGTGCACGTCGACGAATCGGAACCGTGGCACATCGCGATATCGAAACCTCCATCGGATAGATTATATCTCCTTCAGACGCTAACGCACGAAATCGGTCACACTCTAGGTCTGACTCACAATCTAAGAGAAGATTCGGTCATGTACGCTTATGCGCCTACGGGAGACAAACAATTTCCGCTCAGATTGAGTATAGAAGATATCATAGGTATACGAAATCTTTACGGATCGTGGAAAACTTCGACCCCGTTCAATTATCATTGCCACCCAGCAGCAACTATAACTACAGTAGCACCGACAACTACAGTAGCACCGACAACTACAGTAACGTCAACGACCGTGGAAGACGACAACAACAGCTCCTACTATCACCGTTGATCTGCGCTTAAAGCGCATAGACGGAGCATTGATTATGAATCATCGCTTATACGTCGCGCGTAAACGCGACGCATGGTCGATCGACATGAGAGAAAAACGCTATGGCTCGCCCTTTTCGTTCGTCGACTATTTTAAATTTCTCCCTCGCGATCTCGCGCGTATATCGGCCGTGTATCAGAAACCCTCGGGAGACATCGTCATATTCGCGAACGGCTCCGTTTATCTCGCCGATTCGAATTTTCAACTCAAGATAGGATGGCCGAGATCCGTCGAATACATCGGATTTCCGCGCGAGGCTAAAATAAACGCCGCGATAAACACGCACACGGGACGCAGTTACGTGATATATAACGATGATAAAGTAGTCGAGATGAACGATTGCGCGAACACAACTATCAGACACGGCCTCTCTATGGGATACGTTTTCCGGAATACCGTCCGCGATAACGACGGCCTTTCGTCACATCGACGGCAATCTCTACTTTCTCAAAAAACGCGATTATTACGCGTACAACGAATTTATCGGCGCGATAATCTCGGCCGGTCCTTTCGATCTCAATATACTCGGAATAAAATGTCCCGCCGAAAACATTCTAGATCAATTGCGCGAACTCGTTTCCAAGATATATCGTTTGAAATACGCATCCGTCGACAAACCGGACGACGACTATGATAACGATGACCGCGATGACAATTATGCGAGAAACCTTGAAATCTAACGTTTCAGATCATTATATTTTTTTTTCGCGTCGTTCTAAACCGCTTCCTCGTTTTGAAATGCGCATCAGCCCGATGAGCCTAGAAATTAAACGATAATAACTACGTCAATTGTGCAGATAATTCTTATGCTTTATAACTCGACGTTTAAAATTACCATACTTCCGTCAATCGGAAAAAAACAACGGGTATATAAGGAGCACTTCGATCGCGACGAGCGCTCATTTTTTTTCGCAGTGCTCGAGATTAACGCGCGTCTCTCTCTCCTTCGACGAATTCGCATCTCCCAACGCCGAGGTGTTTCCAACGAGCGTCGAATCCTTCTTTCGCGAGACCGATCATGTTCGCGGGAATCGGACAGGAGTATCGTCGAGTCCTCGGGGATCAGAATCAATCGACGACGCCGCCGCTGCCGTCGGTGACGTCGCCGCCGCTGCCGATACAGCCACCACCCCCGCCGCCAATGACGACAACGACGACATCGGTAATGACGCAGACGTCCAATCCTTTCGTCGCGTCTTTACGCCGAGACGAGGACGATATCCAAGACAGCTGCGACAGTCAACCCGTGGAAAAGAAAGCCAAATTGTACACCGAAAACGAGTAGGTATACGCCTCGCGAATTATCTCTCGCATTTTTTTCCAATCCGCGTTAACGAGCTAATTTTTTCTCATTCTCGACAGGTGGATGAGAAATTGGATGTTTAAACGCGAGATCAATTTCGCCAAACATCCGATTCGTATATTAGGAAGACGATACGCGCTGACTAAAACGTCTTACAAATACATCGGCCTCGCTGTCGTCGTCAAACGTGAATCATACGTCGACATCGCTTTGGGAGACTGTCTGGGTGATGGAAAAGAGATCTCGTTGACGGCCGATATGTGGAGAGATCTACTCGCTCTACGCAACGATATATCGCGCTACTTCGAGAATGACTCCGAGGAACCGAATATTCCAATGTCGACGATAATCGGAACCGCGACGATTCGATTCGGCAAGATAAACAATCTCAAGACGCTGCGAGTCGAATCGGGAAAAAATCGCATATCCATGTCGCAAGCTACGGTAAAGGCGCTCGATCTCGAATTATGCGTGAATCGCATCGTCGCGACGCTAACCAACGTGCTCGAAATCGTCGACCGCAACTATCAAATTTCATCCGATATCGCGACGCAAGATCACCTCGAACGACATTCCGGAAGGAATTCGTCGTCACGAGGATTTCGACGCTAACGATCTAATCGATTGCGAGTTACACGCTCTCCTTTTCGGACTCTTCAGCGGTTTAAATTCTGTCTAATGCGATCTTTTATTGACGGATAATTATGTATTCGCGCAAAAAAATATACGCTTCACTAACGCAATCCCGTTAACGACTTATGTACTCGTATATATGTAACGTTTTATCGAATAAATAAATAAAAAAAATTTTTACACGAAATTCGCGATCTCACCTTCTCATTATCATCATCCTCTTCCTTAATTTTATATGAAACGATACTCTCCCGATACGTAGAATTTAAGAATTATTCAAGTTAAACAGAAAAAAAAGAAAAGTCTAGGAGAGTTCTAACTCAGGTCCTCTCAGGGGGAGGTGAGACGCGAGAGGGACTGCGATAATGGGAGTGACGTCACGCGCGGGGAAGGAGGAAAATCTAAAACGCGCTAATGCGTTAATACGCGACGCTTTCAGAAAGATGATTAATCCTACCGATTAAATCATTTTTTTCTCGAGCTTTAGTCGAGTTTCATTCGTGATAAAGAAAGAACGCGTTACAAAAAGAAAGAACGTGCCGTACAATAAAAAGAGAATGAAGAACACCGATCGAAATCTATATATTTTGTGGAAAGAAGAATTCATCAACATGTTGTTCAATATTGTGGCGAAAGTGATGTTCTTCTGGGCGGTAAATAATTTTTCGATTACGAAAAAAAAATATACACGCACGTATATAATATATATCATTTTTTACAGTTCACTTCCGAAGTCGAGATTCCCGGATTCGTAAATATCGAACACCGTCAACGGATACGAATGATAAGGCGAGACGCGCGACGCGATTTCGCGGAAGAATGGGGAGATACTCCGGAAAGCCGTCAGGACAACGAGGTGAACGGCTCGAAATATCTAGACATCTTTAATCTGCGACTACTCTTCGGGATGCAGGACTTATTCGAGGAGATAGAAGAGATAAATTTCATGCAATACGAAGAGAGACGAGCGATACGGGAAGAAGAGGAGAGAAGAGTAGTCGCGGAATTAATAGAACGCGCGAGACAGCGAGAACGATTGCTTCGAATTTACACGAGAACTCCGGGAGGATAAATTTTTTAAATTATATATATATATCATCGCTATATAATTACATGTATATCGTTTTTTTATATATAATTATGTATTGTACAATTATTATATAAAATTTTAATAGAATAAAAAAGAACGTCTCAATCGAGATTCGTCGTCTCTCTCTCTCCCGCATCGTCGTCCGCTTCCATCTCCCTCTCTCCCGCTAGCGCGCGAACGAAAGAACAACGCCCGTCGTACGTCATCAAGAGAGCGCGCGCGTTCGAGACGCCGTAACCAGGGACGCCTCGCGCGCCGAGCGACGACGACGCCGTAACCAGGGACGCCTCGCGCGCCGAGCGACGACGCCGCCGCGCGGCGACGTTTATCACCCTCTCCACCCTTCCCTCGCCGAGAACCCCTCCCTAACACGCGCGACGATCGCCCGTTTACCCACCCGACGGCGAGCGGCTCCCTCGCCATACTTACCCCCCCGCCTGCTCGCCCGCGCAAGGTCACAACGTCTCTCACATATCTTTCTATCTACGTCGCCTTACAGAGCTCTCTCTCGCTCCAATGGAAAAATTGAATTAGAACCAACATATTAACCCTACTACAAACATTTGGCAAAAAATGCCAACACCGTCTCCAAACTCAGCGCAACGTATGGGCATGCGCGCCCATACGTCACAATCAGCTGATTGCCAATCAGCTGATCCAAAAAGATCACGCGCATGTCAACCGCAAAAATATCGATAGAAAACGTCACCGGCGACCAATAATGCACAGCGCCTTGAGGTCACCGCTAAATTATAAAATTAATTGGTCCACGTCGCAACGGGCCCAATATTCCGCTCGCCATATAATGGGCACCGCGCGTGGACCCAACGAAGTCTCGCACTTTTCGCTGCTCGCAGTATTGTCGCAAAACCGCTACTCTAAAACCGCTTCGCTAAAACCGCTTCACTTTGTGAAACCGCTTGCCCCTTCTTTCGCTCTTCTGTACGTGTAAAGTTTTCGGGCTTATTTCTGTAATAATTGTACATATTATACATACTTTATACTTTCATTTATTGTGTGGTGTCTAAAATAAAACATTAAAAAAATACAAAAATACATAGTGTCGTATTAGTACTCTTAGCTTTTAACAATTTGTCTGTGGTCGTCCGTCTGTAGCAATTGGAACTTCGCGCTGTCGTGGCAATCCGCTCACACTCGCGAACAGCAAACGAAGAAAACCTTTCTAAGATTAGTCATCATTTCTTCAAATGTCCTGCTAAAAATGACATCATTTAGATAAACCAAACAAACTTTCGATAAGAGATCCCGTAAAACCTTCTCCATCAGTCACTCAAAAATTGCCGGAGCATTGGGAAGGCCGAAAACATGACTCTAAATTGCCACAATCCATTACCTACAGAAAAAGCCGTCTTTTCCTTGTCTTCCGGGCTTACTTTCGTTTGCCAATATCCATTCTTTAAGTTCAAAAGTGGAGAACCAGAAATTCCCTGATAATTGATCTAGAATATCTTCAATTCGAGACAAAGGATATGAGTCTTTTACCGTAACCGCATTCAATTTCCTGTAATCTATGCAGAATCTAAGCGAGCCATCTTTCTTTCTCACCAAGACTACAGGGGACACCCATAGACTTCGTGATTCTCCGATAACTCCCCGCTGCTTCATCTCTTGGATGATACGCTCAACCTACTCCCTAAGGTGTAACGGGATTTTTCGGGGAGCTTGCTTAATTGATTCCGAATCTTTCACGTTAATAGAATGCTCCAAAATCCCAAATTCCCTGCGATTAAATTTTCTGAGAATACATCCTGAAATTCCACCAGAAAATCGAAAATATCTTTATATAACGTGCGTCTAATGTAGCACTTCCGCCCGACTTTTCCGTACGAGAAGTAGCAAATTATACACGATTACATTATTTCACTGTTTGGCGAGTTGTTTCTGATGTACGCTAATAGATGGCGGGAAATAATAACATTAGTTCACTGTTTCCCAGTGAAATAATGTGATTGTGTACAATTTGCTTCTCGTACGGAAAAGTACGACAAGTGCTACTGGACGCACTTATAATATAAAATAACGTGTGATACATATAAGGAATGGAATTGCACGAACGCTACGTGAACGCACGAGCCTTCGGCTCGTGCGTTCACGTAGCGTTCGTGTGCAATTGTCAACTTTCCGCACTTGTATCACAATATACTGTTCTGAAAATAAGACAGATTTTTAGAGTTTTCTTCGAAAAACATTTGCAGAAAATGGGGTACTTTTTCTTCTGACGTTCGGAAACAAGAAAATTCCGTTTTATCCCTTTTCCCGAATTCTGACTCAAAAACCCTATCTAATCCCAACTTTTCAAGAAAATCCGTCCCCAATATACATTCATCAGAAATGTTTGCCACTAAAATCGGAATTTCCAAACAATACTTTCCTAATTCGATCTCAACATTAACCCTATATTTGATTGGAATGGTCTCTCCAGTCGAATATTTAAGGAAACAATTTTTGACTTCAAAACGACGCTTCGGCCCTTTAATCACTCTCTCACTTGCAACAGAAACATCGGAGCTCGTATCTATTTTAAATAAGCAGATCTTCTAAGAAAACCTTTATAAGAAAATAAATTTTTCTTAGATCTACTTATCCTAAAACATTGTTCAATTTTTGGGGCATCGGCCATTTTAGTCGAATCTGTCCCATAAAGTTCAACTAAGCCCTGTTTTCCGTCAAAAACGGACATTCCGACCGGAAGTGCCCCTCCGCGCCACATTGCCAACACTCTTTCTTCTGAAAATAGAATTTACTCTTTTCGCCTTTAAAATTTGAAAACCTCTTTTTATTTCTTTCCCCTTCATTCCTTTTATTTTCACTCTGTCCATTAAATTTATTATCTTTGTTAAATTTGTTAAATTTGATAAAGGGCCTAGCGGAGTAAGCATGTAAAATCTGCTCTTGATCATACAGAGCTGACATTAATGTCACAAGTTAGTACCAATATGATAAAACTTTCCACCAAATATTATTTTAAAAAATTCATTTTTTTAGGAGTTATGGAGGGAGAAAGTAAAATCAAAAAATGTATTTTTCTCGAAAACCACTTGACCGATTTTGATGAAAAAAAAATATATGTTATGTAGATTAATAAAACCAATAAAAATTAACAAAAAAAAATTTCCAAAATGTTTGCCAAAAAAAAACACCAAAAAAAATTTTTGAATATTTTTTTGGAGGGTGATATTTTAGAGGTACCATTTTGAAATTTTTAAGAAAATTTCTCTTAAGTGTCCACTATAACATACATTTTTTTCAAATTTTTTAAAATGGTGGAACATAGTTAAAAATACGAAAATCGTAAGCGTCGCGTCACTCCGGCTTAAGTACAGTGCAGTGCCATTCCGCGTTGCGGGTGTTCAATGTAACTTTAATAGCATATATGTACGTCTGCAATTAGCCTATAATATTTTTTATGTATACTTTTTAATTTTTATAGTTTCCAGAGTTTACCACGTGGAGGTTGCAGTACGGTTTTAAACTCCTTATCGGGGTGGCTTTTTTAACGTGAGTCCCCTTGCCTACACCTACGATTTATTTAATCTTCTTCACTATCACTGTCTATTACTAGAATGTTATTTGTTTTCTTAAACAGATCGCTTAGTATTGTAACGATGCACCCCGTGCACCCTCTTTCTATTGTATTTGTTCCCGGCATGCGATTCGCCGGAAGCTGCCGCCCGGCAGAACATCCGCCGGGCAAGAGCAGGAGCGCGGTGCGCTCACACCGTGTTTTTTTTAAACTATCGCGAGCAACGTTAAGCCGTTAAACGACGAGCCGAATACCGCCGAGCGCTGCTGACGTGCCCCGAACCGTCGACCGGCGAAAACCTGCGCTCGGCGCGCACCCCGATCCCCTCCGAATGGGCCCCGACCATACCGCTTTCCGATAACCCGTTCGGAGGGGGTAATACCGCCGCGCGCCGACGCGGGCAATTAGCCCAGTATAAAACAGGCACGTTCGGTAGACTAATCACTTTTTTTCCGACTAGCTCACAACAAGTGAACAAGCTCCGAAATCCTAAACCACCCCTAAAGAATAGCCAAAGATTCGAGCAAAGGAGATAGAGCGAACTCTTCCTCCATCGAGTGTTCTCGATCCTCGATTAAGGCTCTTTCCTGCTGATTAAATGACCGGCCAAAAGAACGGACCCGAAAGCACTCCGGTTCGGTCGAAAGCTCTCGACAAACGGTCCACGATCTGACCACCAAACGCCGTTGCATTTCATCTCGAGGTGGAGAGCAGAGCCACCCCGGACGAGAAGTTCTCGTCGGCACGGCGTTCCTCGAAATTCCGTTCCAACAACCGGAATCGTAGCAATAATTCCAAGGAAAACTCGTATCGCGAAACATACTTGTAATTCACAGAATTACAATCGAACAGCCTACCGCTACAAGAAAAACAGGGCTAGACCAACGCCCAGACACGCGCATAGAAAAACGCGACGCGCGCTACGTCAACGGTCATTGACCGCGCGAAAACATAAACACGCGCATTGTATCGATTAAAGATCCGTCGCTCACCGAATTACTTCCGAGCTACATCCGTATTGCGAGCGGGCGTAGTACATGTATATTGCAAACATATTGCGCGCCGATTTAATAAAGTCAACCGAATCATCGACAGACATTTATAATTATATCGCGCGTTCACACCGTGTCCGCGCCACGCGCTATAGCAATCCGCCGAGTATCACGCATCTCACAAGTTCGCAGCGGACGCACCCGGCTTATACAATACACGCACACACACACACACACACACACACGCGCGCGCGCACACATACTCTGTAAAACACACTTAATCAAAATAAATACTCTTTATTTTAACCGTCTACACACGCTCTCATTAATACGATCTCTGATCCCGACTCGTGCTATCCGACGGCACTTCAAGCGGAAGTCGCCCGTGACAGTATTTCTGCTGGTTTCAAAATTTTCGCTAAATATCTTGCATAAGATAAATAATATATAATTGCGGCAATATGACAGCAGCATCCAATTGTTCGTAGCCCATTAGCGCATTCACATGTGTAATGTGTTACTCCAGAAATTCCTGTTCTGTTAGGTATATACCTTAAAAAACATCGGTATTTTGTGCGAGAAACGTGTTGGGACTGAACTTCAACTTTAACCACATTTTTCTCATTTTTTACGAATTTGATTTTAGTGAAGAAGATTAAATAAATCGTAGGTGTAGTGAAAGGCAAGAGGACTCACAAAAAGCATCCCGATTTTACGGAAACATAATGAGAGGCGAGGGGACTCACCTTAAAAAAGCCACCCCGATAAGGAGTTTAAAACCGTACTGCAACCTCCACGTGGTAAAACTATAAAAATTAAAAAGTATACATAAAAAGTATTGCAGGCTAATTGCAGACGTACATATGTGCTATTAAAGTTACATTGAATACCCGCAACGCGGAATGGCACTGCACTGTACTTAAGCCGGAGTGACGCGACGCTTTCAATTTTCGTATTTTTAACTATGTTCCACCATTTTAAAAAATTTGAAAAAAATGTATGTCATAGTGGACACTTAAGAGAAATTTTCCTAAAAATTTCAAAATGGTACCTCTAAAATATCACCCTCAAAAAAAATATTCAAAAATTTTTTTTGGTGTTTTTTTTGGCAAACATTTTGGAAATTTTTTTTGTTAATTAGTTTTATTAGTCTACATAACATATATTTTTTTCATCAAAATCGGTCAAATGATTTTCGAGAAAAATACATTTTTTGATTTTACTTTCTCCCTCCATAACTCCTAAAAAAATGAATTTTTTAAAATAATATTTGGTGGAAAGTTTTATCATATTGGTACTAACTTGTGACATTAATGTCAGCTCTGTATGATCAAGGGCAGATTTTACATGCTTACTCCGCTAGGCCCTTTGTTAAATTTATTGTTAAATTTATTATTTTCGTTATCTTGATTAAATTGATTGAATTTATTCCTCGTAAAACCATTTTTTCGAATGACCTTTATAGCCATCGCTCTTTCCAGCGATTTTTAAAGAAGTGATATTTTCCAACTGAAGAGTTCTTTTTAGGAAACCGTCTGATAGCGCAGCTATAAATTGGGCACAAGCGATTTTATCCCTCATTTCGTGAAAACACTCAGGGTAAGCAAGACGCAAAAGCTTTTCTAAATCTGCACCCAAAGTGACCAAATCTTCCGAACTCTTTTGTTTTCTGTTAGTAAACTGCGTATAATAAGTCTGGGCCAAATGCCCCTCCCCGAAACGCAACTCTAACTTCGATTTCAACTCGTCGAATTTCAAATTCTCTATTTCAAATATCTCATCCAAAATCGAACGCGCCTTTCCCCTCAAACAAGCAACCAAAGCTACGTTTTCTGTGAATCGCTTCAGTTATTAGCTCGCGCTATCAAAACGAATTGAGTGAGAAACTCACGCAAGGGAACACTCCCGTCATAATTATCGGTTTTTAATTTTAAGCACAAGCCGGGATTTGAATTTTTTAAACGCGGACTATTATAAGAAGGACTTAGCTGTTGATCCTGACATTGATCTGTCCTCCAGACGTCGGAGCTCGCTATCTCGCTCCCGGAGCTGTGCCTTAAATTCGACTCGCATCTGCAAGCGTTCCTCTCGCAGCTCCCGAATTTCTCGCATCGCCGCCTGAAACGTGAACGTCTTTGCCGATGGGCTGGGAGTCACGGCTCGAACCCTCTTTCGTGTAGAGACGCCCGTGGCTGAATCCTGTCCGATATTTGTCGTCGTCATTCTGAACTCAGAGTCTTCACAAAGTTCACAAAAATCATGTTTATCCCGGACGAGCCCCAAAATGTTACGCCCAGGGCGAGGATTTCGATTAATATCGAAGGCGCGCGGTAAAGAGATCGGCCGCTCGTGAAACGCGCGAAATAAACAAGCACTTTTAAGGAAATATTAAATTCTTGAATGTCGCCAGTAGATAAAATAAGACAACGTAATTTAAATCGACACACTGGCACTTTATTGGTTGATAGAAAATCACGACGTTTCGACCATTGATTTTGGTCCTTTTCAAGTGAACTACAAAGGTTTACAATATTATAAAAATAATATGAAGTGAATAAAAAAGGAGAAAAAAAGGAAAAATTAATATATACGTACAAAATCTTAATTAACCAATAAGTAATGACAAAAGAGAAATCACTTGTCAAGATCGTCAAGAAGTCAGCCTCCTCCCCAAACAAGGAGAGAGACTAAACAGCCTTTATTAGTTTATCATAAATACTGTTCAGACTCTCAGTATCCTTCTGCAAGTTAATTGTGTTGTCAAACTTTTTTATAAAAAACATTTCAGCAATTTCTCTCTTTCTCACATGTCTTTCGTTGTGTAAAATAATCGGTATTGACCAATCGAAGTCATGGTTGAATTCTAATTTATGTTTACTAATCACAGATAGATTGCTTTCGTGCAATTTTATATTGTTAAAATATTCTTTGACACGAGTGCCAAAATGTCTTTTCGTTTAGCTTATATATGAATTATTACAATTTTTGCAGTCTAATTTATATACGACTTCAGTCCTGTTGTTAGTAGGCAATCTATCTTTTCCGCATTTAATCAAAACGTTAAGTTTTTTCGGTACATTATAGACGATATTAAAACCTATATTATTAAAGACGTGGCTAATCTCATCACTAAAGCCATCCACAAACGGTAAAGAAATATAACAAGGTATAGCCGCATTATTACTCTCAGAATTTGTATTTTCATTGTCACGATGTTTTAAAAAATCAAGTCTTCTTTTAACGTAACGGTTAATAATTTGATCTGGAAAACAATTGTTGGAAAGAATCTGTTTGACAATGTTGATATTCTTAAAATGAAATTGAACGTCTGATAATAAAATAGCGCGATCAACAAGATTATAAATTGTGTTCATTTTATATTTAAACGGATGCTTGGAATGAAAATTAATGTATCTGTTAGAACAAGTAGGTTTTCTGTACCAATCGGTCAAAAGCCGACCGTCAGAACGAATAACCATGGTATCCAAAAAACTAATGCAAAAATCAGACTCAGTCTCGTATGTAAATGTCAAACGTTGATGATAAGCATTAAAAGTCGATACAATCTCGTCAATCTTTGAACGTGGAACAATAGTAAAAATGTCATCAACATATCTATAATACAACGAAACGTTAAAACTTAACTGACTCAAACAATGTGTTTCCAAATCATCCATAACTATGTCAGCCAAAATAGGAGACAGGGGGGACCCCATAGGACTACCGAAAATCTGTTCATAAAACTGTCCATTAAACGAAAAACTAGTGGAATCCAAAACCGTTTCTATCGCGTACAAAAACTGAGATAAATTAAATTTAGTGTTAGAAGCAATGTAATTCCAACGTTTAGTGACAGCATTCAACACCAAATCTTTAGGAATATTAGTAAATAATGCGGCAACATCCAGCGAAATCATTACATCGTCATCATTAATATATTTATCTTTCAAAATCTTAGGTCCAATCATCCTTAATATGAGATTTAGGTTCCAAAATCGAAATCTGTAGTATATCGTGGATGTATTGCGCGACATTGTATAAAGGACTATCCAGTGATGATACAATAATCCGCAGTGGAAAACCCGTTTTGTGAATCTTAGACAAACCGTAATAGCGTGGCAAGTTACCATTAGTAGAATTTAATTTTTTATATGTAGATTCATTGATTAAATCGTTACTTCGCCAAGATTTAATAATGGCATTAATTTTATTAGTTATTTTCCTGATCGGATTCCTGTTCAATTTTTTATAAGTGGATTGATCATTTAACAGAGCTTCCATTTTATTAACATAATCAATTTTGTCCATAACAACAGTGGCCTGACCCTTATCAGCTCTGGTGACAAACGAATCATCATTCTCACGCAAAAACCGTCTTATTTTACACAACGAAAGACACGTGAGTAAGAGAGAAATTGTTGAAATGTTTTTTTAAAAAAAGTTTGACAACACAATTAACTTGCAGAAGGACACTGAGAGTCTGAACAGTATTTATGATAAACTAATAAAGGCTGTTTAGTCTCTCTCCTTGTTTGTGAGCGGTAGGCTGACTTGACGATCTTGACAAGTGATTTCTCTTTTTTCATTACTTATTGGTTAATTAAGATTTTGTACGTATATATTAATTTTTCCTTTTTTTTCTCCTTTTTTATTCACTTCATATTGTTTTTTAATATTGTAAACCTTTGTAGTTCACTTGAAAAGGATCAAACACCCATGGTCGAAACGTCGTGATTTTCTATCAACCAATAAAGTGCCAGTGTGGTCGATTTAAATTACGTTGTCTTATTTTATCTACTGGCGACATTCAAGAATTTAATATTAAACAACCGATATACGAGAAAAGAGCGATAAGAGCCACCGCGGATGATAGTGCGTAAAATTTATAAAGATTAATAAATCGCGAAAAATAAGACGCGAAAATAAGACATATGCATATATTTTACTTGGTGCATAAACCAAGGTAGATTCTCCTTTCGAGAATACTATATAAGACCCCTCTTTACCCCCCTGCAGAGATGTAAGCGAGAAAAATATCGGGGCGAAGTCGCTGAATCGGGAGTCGAACCCGAGTCTTTCTTGCCGGACGACTGCTCTTCTTTGTCTGTTTTAATTTGTTAAATTTAATATTATTTTACGCTCCTGGACCTAATTAGCTTCCGCAATCTGATCCGTTTTTCTAAATTATTACGAATCGGTTTGGCAATATCTACACAACCTTGTTGAAGTCATAGATCAATAATAAAAAGAAGATCTGCTAAGCAACAACTCATTTTCTTACTTCGATGCAGGAGCTACGACTTAATCCAGTCTCATATTGACAAGTTAAAGATCAACATCGCTTTTCATAGCAGCAATGTCAACCGTATTTTTGAAAAAACCACGCGAAAATACCGTTATAGACTATTGAATTTAGAAATCAAAGACCTTAATTTTAACCTTAATTATTTACGTGTTAATGTTGAAAGGATCGAAAGAAAACTCAGTGAAAGTTTACCACGAGATTTATTACTCAGGTTTTTTAAGTTTAACGAATCGAAATTCGTAAGAATTAATAACAGAATGAAAGCTAATTTAAATAAAAAATTTAATAATTTGACCGTTAATAATAACTCAGTTTTGAATTCTTTCAGCAATATTGACAAAACGCGGTGGCTGGTTAACATTAGTAATAAGAATATTCCTGACAGGGTTTCTGAACTTTTGAGTCTTGGTGACAACTTTGGATTACCGGTACTTCAGTCTTGTAAGAATGATCGCGTGAGTGTCGTTCTTGGGACTTTAAAGAACTTTGAAATTAATTATAACCGTATCCCCGTGAAGCCGTCGAAATGATCAGAATTTCGATCGCTAATACTCTCCAAAGATTTCTTTGTGAGAGCAAACATATTAATTTTGTAGATAGATACATTCTCAGAGGATTTTCTCTCTGCAGACGATTTTTGCGTGAGAATGATGATTTGTTTGTCACCAGAGCTGATAAGGGTCAGGCCACTGTTGTTATGGACAAAATTAATTATGTTAATAAAATGGAAGCTCTGTTAATTAATCAATCCACTTATAAAAAAATTGAACAGGGATCCGATCAGGAAAATAACTAATAAAATTAATGCCATTATTAAATCTTGGCGAAGTAACGATTTAATCAATGAATCTACATATAAAAAATTAAATTCTACTAATGGTAACTTGCCACGCTGTTACGGTTTGCCTAAGATTCACAAAACGGGTTTTCCACTGCGGATTATTGTATCATCACTGGGTAGTCCTTTATACAATGTCGCGCAATACATCCACGATATACTACAGATTTCAATTTTGGAACCTAAATCTCATATTAAGGATGATTGGACCTTTGCTAAGATTTTGAAAGATAAATATATTAATGATGACGATGTAATGATTTCGCTGGATGTTGCCGCATTATTTACTAATATTCCTAAAGATTTGGTGTTGAATGCTGTCACTAAACGTTGGAATTACATTGCTTCTAACACTAAATTTAATTTATCTCAGTTTTTGTACGCGATAGAAACGGTTTTGGATTCCACTAGTTTTTCGTTTAATGGACAGTTTTATGAACAGATTTTCGGTAGTCCTATGGGGTCCCCCTGTCTCCTATTTTAGCTGACATAGTTATGGATGATTTGGAAACACATTGTTTGAGTCAGTTAAGTTTTAACGTTTCGTTGTATTATAGATATGTTGATGACATTTTTACTATTGTTCCACGCTCAAAGATTGACGAGATTGTATCGACTTTTAATGCTTATCATCAACGTTTGACATTAACATACGTAACTGAGTCTGATTTTTGCATTAGTTTTTGGATACCATGGTTATTCGTTCTGACGGTCGGCTTTTTGACCGATTGGTACAGAAAACCTACTTGTTCTAACAGATACATTAATTTTCATTCCAAGCATCCGTTTAAATATAAAATGAACACACTTTATAATCTTGTTGATCGCGCTATTTTATTATCAGACGTTCAATTTCATTTTAAGAATATCAACATTGTCAAACAGATTCTTTCCAACAATTGTTTTCCAGATCAAATTATTAACCGTAACGTTAAAGAGAAGACTTGAATTTTTAAAACATCGTGACAATGAAAATACAAATTCTGAGAGTAATGCGGTTACACCTTGTTATATTTCTTTACCGTTTGTGAATGGCTTTAGTGATGAGATTAGCCACGTCTTTAATAATATAGGTCTTAATATCGTCTATAATGTACCGAAAAAGCTTAACGTTTTGATTAAACGCGGAAAAGATAGATTGCCTACTAACAACAGGACTGAAGTCGTATATAAATTAGACTGCAAAAATTGTAATAATTCATATATAGGCCAAACGAAAAGACATTTAGGTACTCGTGTCAAAGAACATTTTAACAATATAAAATTGCACGAAAGCAATCTATCTGTGATTAGTAAACATAAATTAGAATTCAACCATAACTTCGATTGGTCAATACCGATTATTTTACACAACGAAAGACACGTGAGAAAGAGAGAAATTGCTGAAATGTTTTTTATAAAAAAGTTTTTTATAAAAAAGACAACACAATTAACTTGCAGAAGGACACTGAGAGTCTGAACAGTATTTATGATAAACTAATAAAGGCTGTTTAGTCTCTCTCCTTGTTTGTGAGCGGTAGGCTGACTTGACGATTTTGACAAGTGATTTCTCTTTTGTCATTACTTATTGGTTAATTAAGATTTTGTACGTATATATTAATTTTTCCTTTTTTTCTCCTTTTTTATTCACTTCATATTGTTTTTATAATATTGTAAACCTTTGTAGTTCACTTGAAAAGGACCAAAACCAATGGTCGAAACGTCGTGATTTTCTATCAATCAATAAAGTGCCAGTGTGGTCGATTTAAATTACGTTGTCTTACTTTTAAGGAACTACAGAACTTTAATGCACTGCACAAATACAACACAAACAGTAATTCAGAACGTTATTTCACAATATTAATAATACGGTTCGGCTCATAAAAGAAACGAGTCTACACAGCTTGACAGCTGGCTCCAGACTCAAATGAGTCAAGAAGACAACAGCGGCTGTCAACAACCTCTTGACAACGAACTTCTTCTCTTTCCACGACGGACCGCGACTCGAACCAGGGACGTAAAAATATAATTACGCCATTATTTCCCGATAGAAAGGTGGAAAGAGGTACGCGCATTATGACGCTAAGGGACAACATAATCAATTACGTGCATTGGAACGATCCCAACGAATTGGTAGATCGTTTGCGATTGCTGGACACCTCGCGTCGAGCCGGCAACAATGCTCACGACAATGAAATCTTATCAATTATCGAAAAACTTCGTGAGAATAGTGTTATTATAAATTAAATTATGCGTCGACGGTATGTGTCATTCGGTTAATGTACTCGGTACCGAAATGTCGATTAATAAATTTGGATTATCGCTCGGAACATCGAACAATTTATACTATCAATGAAATGGATTATTGAAAAATTACGTTCGCGATAACGTTCCTTGTCAAACTACTACCGGTTTTGACGCAAGGTCGCGCAAAATTCAACGCGTAATACAATCGGAAACTGATATTGACGCCATCAACAAACGATACGTGGATAAACTTTTGGGAGATCGACAGAGAGAAATTGAGCAAAAGATAATCGCACTCGAAACAAACGTGCAGGCACTGCGAATAATGATGGACGAGATAAAGAATGTGCTGAGATATGTAACATCTGACTCGGCACAGTAAACGAGACATATGGATATCGCAATATTAATTATGCCTCGATCAAACGTGCGAGAGAACAAAAACACCTCCGAAAAGCAACAGTCGAGGAATTACATGCTCCGGCGAGAAGAAATTTTCCACGAAGACGCATCATTGTACGCGGATATGACGATCTGTGGCAGGCGGACGTGGTCGACATGCGTTCCTACTCGCGAACAAAGGTCATAAATACATATTCACAGTTATCGATGTATTGAGCAAGTATGCGTGGGCCGCACCGCTCAAGAATAAGAGCGGAAACGAAATATCCGAAACGATCGCAAAGATTATTGGAGATGATAAAAAATAAATTGAAAGGAATTATTAGGATCTATATGTATTAAAACAACACGACAAGAAAACTAGCGATTAAGAGCCGATAACGGATGGTGCCTAAAAATTCTTCAATTATACGCGAAAATTTAAACGAAAACAAGGCATATGCATATATTTTAATTGACGTCATTTACCAAGATATAGATTCTCATTTTTGAGAATTTTATAAAACCCTCTTTATCCCCCTGGAGAGACGTAGACGAGAAAAATAAATGGGTCGAAGTCGCTGAATCGAACCCGAGTCTTTCGTTTGCCGGACGACTGCTCTTACCTCTGAGCTATTCAGCCCCACACCGGTACACAAATAGACGAGGGGAATACTGGTCACTCCGGCGATTGCTGAAAAATTTTTAAATACGATGTATAGCAACGTAAAAATTGCGTCTAGGTCAGTGTGCGCATCGTGAAGATGTTGCTCGAGGGTACTCGAGGTCCACTTCGAGAATATAGCCTATAAGCGAATCTAGCGCGATGGATGATACATCAAAATTGATCACGTCGTCGATCCATCAAAAATCGGCGTAAAGCAATGGTTGACACATTGCCCGTACAAATTATTTACATCAAAGTACATCAAGTACAATGATGGTTTCGATGGATCGTATGACTCCATGTGCTTGTTATTAACGCAAGCGTATCTATCCGAACATTGACTCAAATCGCCACGTTTCATGAACATAACCATGTCGATGTCAGAAAGCAGCTCGAACGTGATCTTTGTATGCTTCAACATGGCATCCCACGTGTATCCGGAGAGTAGTAATACGCGGGATCAAGTCCGTAACTTTACATCTCGAAAGTTTTCGAAAATGTCGGCTAATAATAAGACATCAATTTTGAGATACAAGTCGCTATATTCGCTTAGTTCGAAGGGAGAATCGCGTCCAGACGTTCTCGGCGTGCGCGTAATTACTCTCGGATATAGTTTCACCGGACAAGGAACTGTAAAACGATTCGCGCGGTGGTAAACACGTATCTTGTAACTTGTCAATGGAATTGATGTATTCGTACGGAAATACACCTTTTTGCGTTAACAAATTGAAATTTTCTGCAGATAAATTTTGAAATTCTGATCTTAAAAATTTTGAGTTTGTCTTTGTCCAAAAATGATACAAATTTGTCGAGACTCGATGCGAGAAATTTGAATGAATCGTAATTTTACATGAGTTTTTGATTCTTTTTCCATACAAACATCTTTTGTAAACGAAATATATTTTTCTTTCGTTATCGGAAGTAACTTGATTCTTCGAATGCTGGCTATTTCCTCGATAATAAATTGTGAATCCTAACCGGACAAATTATGAAACACTATCAGAATACAAAAAAGATTCTTTATAATTTAAATTACAATTTGAGTGTGCTGGACCTCTGTACCGCCCGGTCAGATGGCAATGATCGCGAATACGTGTATCGTCTTCCGCGAACGGTTTTTCGCATAAGTGACATTGAGTGGCGCTATGGAATTTCTCCTACTCTTTGGATGTCAAATTTATTTGGATGTTAAATTTAATGGGAACATTTGTTTTTAAAATATTTTTTACACGTAACGCTTTGAGATTTGCGGCGAACCATGCTATACAATCGGCGCTACGACGCGAATGATACGCCGATAAAGATTCGTCGTATAAACAATGTACATAGTAAGCTATATTAAACAATCTATGATGTTGGTACAATTTTTGTTGTTCTTCCTCCTTGGCCAGAACGCATTCCAAGTCGGCGTAGACCGAATGGAAGCCGCTCCTTCCGATTAAAGTTATTGAATGATAATTTGTCCTTATCATTCGGTATCCGGACAGCGCAATCATTCATCTTTCCGCAGTCGACCGTATGTGACTGTAACTTGGCATCCGAGCTAAAATAGGCATCTGTAAAAGAAAGAAAAATTTTAATTAAGATTTATATAACAAAGTGTATAATCTATAAACTTATTCAAATAATATAAATTAAATTTGTCGCAGATATATTCTTTCTTGTGATCTTTTTTGCTCAGTTGCGAGCTCACGAGCTGGAATAGATTCTTTATCCAAACGAAATGTCGTTGCAATGTTGTTGCCATCTTCTACGTGTAATAAGTTAATGCGTGCTTATCCCGCTTCTGCTCTGTCAGTCGTAGTGGAATAATCTTCTCGATGCTGCAGACGTTGATCGAAATATTGTTGACAAGTTCGAATTTTTTAATTTGATTCACAGTTACGGGAAACTCAATGTCCCGGAGAGTCAGCACTGTCGCGTAATGCGGGTACGATGATTTCCGTTCCTTTCGGGATATAGAGTGGCGATCACTGTCCACGCAAAACACGCATTGTCCTTTAATTGCACGTTAATCACCGCTCTTTTCATTATAATCTCCCGCGGCAATTTGATGTGACATCCCGCGCGCATAGGATTATACTTATTTATATTTACAGTTAAATTACGTCTATTAAGCTGGCACAGCCACTTTAGCACAATCGAATAAAACTTATATATGAATTTAGTGCTCTTTTGTTGTTAATTTGTTGCTCTATTCCCGATTTTGTTGCTCCAGCCGATTCGGAGAAAATAGTGGCTGTGCTAACTAGAGATTAAAGTTAGCACAGCCACAAAAAAAATTTTAAAAACAAAAAAAGCCGACATATTTCTTTAGTTCTAATTTGTTGCTAATTAGTTGCTCCATTCCCGATTTTTTTGCACCACGTTTAGCTCCGAAAACCGCCCCTAAAGTTACCCCATATTAAAAAAGTATTATAAAATTAAGAAACAATATCTCGATCGATAACGTTTCAATGATTTTGTTGCTCGTCATTTTTAATGTGTCCGATTTTATTGCTCCATGTTTGACTTAAAATCGACCCGAACGAGTGACTGTGCTAGCTTGCCTACAAAAATAAAGTATATTAATGCGATTAACTGCTGGTATTATTTCGGTCTTAAAATGTCTCCCTAATTTGTTGCTTTCTAAATATGTAATATCGAATTTGTTGCTCAACATTTGACTTAAAAATTTACGATATAATGTTTTGTTAAATAAAATATATTTATTCATTTTGAATATACACAAGTAAATGTGGATTTATTTCTTGCGTTTTTTTAATTTTTTTTTTCTTGGTAAAAGATCGTTATATTTCATCCAACTTCTTTGTCGTTGTACGATGCTGGTATAATGTCCGATGCTATTTTCTGTCGATTCTCGTGTTGATATTTTGGAAATCAACAATTCCTATTAATTGCAAATTATTTTTTGGATTTAATTTATTATGGTTTACGGCAAATTCTGTATTTTTACTTTGTTCTTGCCGTAATCCACAATGCATATATCGAATAACACTATCGAACCTGAAGAAAAATTCTATATAAATATCTACATCTTATACTACTTATATACAATAAATATATTTAATTTGTTAATTGTATATATATATATATATATATATATATATTAAAGTATATATTCTTAAATATTATTTTAAATATTGTTGTGCCTGAACCGCGAAGGACGGATCTTCGGGATTATTCGCCCAAAGGATTAGAATCCAAGCAACAAAATAAGACACTCCGTACTTGATACTAAAGAAATATATTTCGTTCTTCTTACACTTATCTTACACTACTTTCAAATCTATTTACGCGTTAATAATGGCTTGATATTAATCACGATGCAGTGTTACTTGATACTTTGACCATTCGGCAGTCTGACGGTCCGGCTATTTGACGAGTCTGACGAGTCCGTCCTGATGATTTCGCGATCGGTTTATATATCGTTTAGCCTATCGAAGGAAGGATGAAGTGTCCTCGAGCTGGATCGCGGTTCGTGCTTCGTGCTCGAGTTTATTATGCTTACTCAGCTTTGACCGTGACTTTCTTTTCGTCACATCTTATTTCTATTTTCTTAATATCTCTTACTTAATGTTAGCTTATTTTCTTTTATTGTTTCTTATTGCTGGCTTCAGCTTATTTCAAGATTTGCTTTATGTTTTAATTAAATTATTATTTCGTCGGATTATGACATTCTTCCCTCCTTGGGAAAAGAAAATTTACTAGCGGTAAATTTTCTTTACCTATTCTACAATCTTACATGTTATTTAGTATAATATTGCTGTGTCGTTTGTTTGTGAGTCTGGTTGGTAGGGTTTGTCGTAGATGCGTTCTCTTGATACTCGCGGTATGCTTATTGGGTTTAAATTTATGGCCGATGCCTTTCTTTTTGCTTGCCTCTCTTTTTTATCGCATAAATTATCGTTATATATAAGACTGATTATTATTATCGTCCCTGTGATACTTGAGATCGCCGGGTATATTATATGTTCCCGTATATGTAGGTTGTCTTCGTCTATTTGTCTATGTCAGTCAATGTTTTGCTAAGTTCCATTAATTCTGATGGGTTTTTTATTATTTTTTGTAACTTAATTGCTTCGATTTTATTTAGTAGTCTGTCTGTTTGTTTTTATGGTGTCAGTGTTAAATTGTAATCTGATATGCGTGTTTTGATATATGTATGTTACAGGTATAGATTTTTTTGTTTTTATTATTACGTCGAGTGTTACGATTTTACATTTTCCTTTAATCATTAACTGTCCCGTTCTATCAATTTCGACTTTCCGTGTCGTCTCGTTCTCGCATGTTATCTCTATCTGCTCTCTCGCGTGGAATATATCCATGTGTTTGCGTTACTTAGCATTGTCCATATCGTTGTGTTTGCGTGTACGTATCTTATGTTACAGTTATCTGTGTGTTTTCCTAGTTGTACGTATGTCTGCATTTCGCATAATGCTTGGTCATCTACACCATGTATCGGATAGTTTTGTTCGCATACATATTCATTATTATTTTGCATACATTTTTCTAATTCATTTTCGGTGATTGTAAAATATGTTCGGCTGTCCGTGTCTACCGCTATTAAGGGTTGGTGTACCTCTATGCATATAAATGTATTGTTTTGTTTGTGTATGGGTAGGGGTATTATTATATTTTTATATCGTATGTGGGGTACATAATTAGTGGGAATTTTATTACGGTGAGTATACCTTCGTTATCGTAATATATGCTAATCGTTATAAATTTTTCGATTGTTCCCCTATTTCCCTGTGCGATTTGAAATAGAAAGTGAGTTCCTGGTATTTGTGTCGCTATTTCCTTAAGATTATTGATAATCGTTTCGATCAGTATTAATCTTATGTTTATTATTCCGTTTTTCATGCTGTTTAGATGGACAATAATGTCTGTAATATCGATTATTAAGTCTTTGATGATCGCATTTAATACGATGAAGTGTTCGTCTCTTCTCGATATCTGAAACTTGTTGTCGTTTGTAGCCAACTTTGTCGCATTTTTTCCGTTATGTTTAGGAATCTTTCGTTTTCTTGTATAATTTTTTCTGATTCCTCCACGTGTGCAATGGTTGCGTTTAATACTTTTACTTGATTTTTTAATGCGTGCTGCAGCGTTTGTTGTTTACCTTTTGTTAATTTTAACTGTTCGGTGATGATTTTTTCATCGTTGGCGTTCATTGTGCCGAATAGCATTTTTGCTAATGTTCCGAAGCCATTTATTAGTCCTCTTCATGTTATCTTCGTTAGCTGGTGCATTTTCCTTAATCGTGTTAATAAGATGACTGCTTTTTTTATATTCCTTTTCTGTTACTTGCAGTAATATACTGCATGTTTCTTTCATTTTTTGCTCCAATGGCTTATCGTAGCATAGTGCTCTTGTTTGTGCCATATATCCCGTTACTTGCTCTTGTCGGTGGTCCATTGCTGTGATGTCTGTTTTGATCACCATTTTCCATGTGGACTCGACTTGATTAATTTTTCCTAATTTTTCAAAATATATGCCTGTTCGTGTTGGAAATTTTTTATTTGCCAAGTATCGTAGGTGTCAAGTTCTTTTATCCTGCCTGCGCTCATGGTAAAAAGGTTCCTGGAATATAAGGTTATATTACATTATTATATACCATAGGTGACATTTTATGTCGTTGTGCTTTCTTAGAAAGTTTGTTAATGTATTTCATTTCTTTCCTCGCTGTCCGTCAGTCTGTTTTCAGACACGTTGGCGTGTGTTGCGCGATTTTATCTCGTCTCAGTGCGTGGTTTCTTTTGCTAACTCAAAAAAAGAAAAAAAACTCTCTTTCTCCGCTTTCTTTTTGTTGTATGTACTTGCTCTCATTCATGACTCCGCGCATGAATTGCAGTTCACCGTGGAACAAACGTGTGTTCATACTACCGGTGATCTTGTGGAGCGAGAGGAGGAGGTGCATGATCACTTGGCGCGCACTCTTCGTCTGGGGACGAAGATCGTTCTAGGACCCTTTCTACCCTTATTAGTGGACACCTCTTCTCGTGAACCTTTTCGGTCTTTGGTACCTTTAGACGCGCCGGCGCCTCATTTGTTTTGGGGTTCGGCTCGGGATCGGGCGATCTATCGCTACTTTTAGGAGCAGCTTCGCTGCTCTGGGCCTTCCCGTCAAGAGGCGTCTCCACGCGAGGGTCTAGGCCGAGGTCGTGATCGTGATTGGTCAGCTTAAAGTAGGATTTATTTTTACTTTTACTATTTTTCTTTCTTCCTGTTTATTTTCTTTCTTTGCGCATCTTTATTTTATAAAATTTTTTATTGTTCGATAAAAGTTTTTAATCGATTCATGTGTACGCGTATCGTTCTTCTTCCCATTTTAATTATGTAATTCACGTCAGAATTTTTCTTGACGACTATGTAAGGTCCGATCCATAGGGAGTCTAATTTTCTTGATCGTCCTCGGCGAACTGTTTCGTCGTGTAAGAGGACTTTTTCTCCTACCTTGAAGCTTGTTTTACGTATCTTCCTGTCGTAGTTCCCTTTTGCTTTTTCTTTTTTGAGGTGTTCTTTCGCGAGTTGATTACTCGTTCTCAATCTTTCTTTTAATTCTTGTGCGTAATCGTCGTAATTATATGTTGGTTTCGGTGGTCTCGTTAATACTGTCGGGATTTCGGCTTGGTGCCCGTACACTAATTCAAAGGGTGTAAATCCTGTAACAGTATGCGGTGTAATATATGTAAACATCGCGAACGATATCCATTCATCCCAGTTCGTCTGGTCTTCATTTATATAGTGTCGTAAATATTCAGCTAATGTTCTGTGCGATCGTTCTAGTGCGCCGTTGCTTTCTGGATGATAAGCAGTTGTTTAAATTATATTTATTTTTAATAATTTGCACGTATTTTTAAATATTTCGCTAAGGAAATTCGTCTCGGTTAAAATTTTTTTCGGTATTCCGTGTTCCAGTATAATTTTTATAACAAATTCCTTACTAATAGTATTCGCTTCTTGATTCGGAATCGGAATAGCTTTACTAAATTTAGTTAAATTGTCTTGAAAGGTTAATAAATATTTATTTCCGTTAATAGTGATGTTGTTAACGGTCCGACTATGTCTAATGCGCATTTTTCAAAGAGTTTATTAGGCGTGTCCGTGATTATTAACGGTACTTTATTTTTTCGCGATAATTTATTTTTCTGGCAGGATTCGCATTTTGCTATATATCGTTCGACATCCTTTGTTAGGCCTTTCCAGTTATGTTGATGTCAAATTCTTTTTATTGTCCGCTCGATTCCTTGATGCCCTCCTATAGGTGCATCATGATATTCGGCTAGAATTTGTTTTTTCTCCTCTTCTGTATATGTTTTTGCTTGTTCTTGTTCTTCTTCTTCTTCTATGTTTAGAATTTCATAGTCAGTATTCCTATCTGCGGGTCCCGGTATCGCGTTGTGACTTAATGCGTCGGCGTTTGCGTTTGCTCGTACGGCCTTATATATGATTTCGTAGTCATACTCTTCTAGTTTTAGTCGCCATCGGATTAGTCTTGATCCGGGATCGTTCACATTAAATAACCATATCAGCGGTTTGTGGTCAGTTATTATTTTGAATTTTGTTCCGTAAACAACGTATGGTCTGAAATGCTTTACTGCTCAAATAATAACTAATAGTTCCTTTTCGGTTGTATTATAATTTTATTCCGCTTTTGTCAGCACTCTGCTAGCATAAACAATCGGTCAGTCGTTGCTTATCTCTCCTTGTGATAACATTGCTCCGATCGCATAATCGGAGGCATCAGTGGTCACAATAAATTGCTCGGTGAAGTCGGGATATCTTAGCACTGGTGCAGTCATTAATTTTTCTTTTAATGTTTCGAATGCTGCTCTGTTGTCCACTCAAATTTTTCTGTTTTCTTGATTAGTTTTGTGAGCGGCTTAGCGATTCGCGAGAAATTCTCTATAAATTTTCTATAGTATCCTGCTAGCCCTATAAAAGGTTGAATATCCTTTATTCTTTTGGGAATCAGAAATTCTTTTATTGCGGTTAATTTTGATGGGTCGGGCGATATTTCATTTTCTGAAATTATATATCCCAGATAAATCACTTCTTTGCGCAAAAATTCGCATTTATCGGGTTGCAACTTTAGAATAGATTTTCGTAGTTTTTGTAATATTTCTTTAAGTCGTTTATTATGCTCTAAGCCGTAGATTACAATATCGTCGAGATATACCAGGCATCTAAGTCCTTGTACTCCTGTTAAGACGGAATTCATCAATCTTTGAAATGTTGCTGGAGCATTCTTTAATCCGAACAGCATTCGATTAAATTCGTAATGTCCGGGATGTTGAAACAGCTGTTTTATTTTTATCCCTCTCAGCCATTGGGATTGGATGATATCCTGAAGCTAAATCTAGCGTGGTGAAATATTTTGCATTTCCCAGTTGATCTAGGATGTCTGTTATATTAGGCAGTGGAAATGAATCGCCTATTGTTAAATCATTTAGCTTCCGAAAATCTATGACTACTCGGAGCTTCGGTTTTCCGGATGCGTCTGTTTTCTTTGGTACCACTAACAATGGTGCCTTCCATTGACTTGTGTTAGTCCGAATGATTTTATTTTTTAGCATTTCATTCATTTATCGATTAACTTCTGTCTTATGCTTTTCTGACAAACGATACGGTTTCACGTTCACCGGAGCGGTGTCGGTACGCTTGTTTATCTCATGCTCTACCGTCGCGATGCATGTCAGTGGTTCTCCTTCTAAGTGGAACATATCGTTAAATTCTTCGCAGATTTTCAAGAGTATCTGCCTCTCTTTCGTATTTAAATGTTACGTTCGCAGTAATTGTCAGATTTATTGTTTACGGAGTATGTTTAATTTTTCTCAAAGGATAATTGAAAAATAATATAATCGACCAAAACTAGCAAAATTTGTTTATTGATTACGACGTTTCGATCATATGGTTGTGGTCCTTTTCAAGTATGTGCTGGAATGTAGATTTTAAATTAATGATTAACGGTTGAATAAATAGTACACGCAACAAATTAAATGTGAACAATTTGAGTACCGATCAAAGGATAGATGTAAACCAAAATATTGTAAACTGCACAGGTCTCACTAGCAGAAACGTTACATTTCACTATGATTGAAATCGAGAAATAAATTATGTTACAATTCATTGGATCAAATTCAAGAGATAAATTGATGTGTCAGCGTGAAACTTCGTCAAAGAATTGGATAAATCAAAATACTAACGAACTAAACGACCTTTATTATTTTGTCGTACATGTTGTTTAAACTATCCGTGTTTTTCTGTAGGTTGATTAAATTATTGAATTTCTTAATATAAAACATTTCAGAAATTTTTCTCTTTCGTACATATTTTTCACTGTGTGAAATATTAGGTTTCGACCAGTCAAATTCATGATCCGATTCTAATCTATGTTTACTTATGACGAAATGACTTATGATGATTCGTTTCGTGTAATTTAATGTTATTAAAATGTTCTTTCACTCGAGTACGTAAATGTCTTTTAGTTTGCCCAATGTATGACACATTACAATTCTGGCAATTCAATTTATATACATTTGTTTTATCGTTATTATGTAAAATGCCTTTGCCACGTTTTATTAAAGTATTAAGTTTTTTAGTTATTTTGTAGACGACGTTAAAGCCATCACCTCTCAATAGACGGCAAGTCATGACTTGCATTTTTCACATATGGTAATGAAATAAAGGAAGTCCTACCAAAACATGTATTTGTGTCAACAGTATTATTGCGGTCACAATTATTTAAAAAATTAATTCTTTTTGTATGTGTCGTTTTATAATATGTTCAGAAAAACAATTGAGTAAGGTATCATACTAACTCAATATTTTCCTGTTGGAAACAGTCGTCAGATAATAAAATTGCGTGGTCAACTAGATTGTAAATAATATTAATTTTATATTTCAAAGGATGGTTAGAATAGTAATTTATATATCTCTCAGACCATGTAGGTTTCCTATATCAATTAGTAATAAGTCTATTATCGGAACGAATGACCGTTGTGTTTAAAAAACTAATCGATGAATTAACTTCCGTTTCATACGAGAATTTCAGATATTGATGATAATTATTGAAGGTCGTTAAAATTTGTTTTGTCTTTGTACGTGGCACTATGACAAAAACATCGTCCACATATCTATAATAGATGGGAACAGTAAAATTCAATGAGTTTAGACATTGTGTCTCTAGATCATCCATCATCATATCTGCTAAGACAGGTGATAGTGGAGAGCCCATGGAGGTGCCAAAGATTTGTTCATAAAAACATCCGTCAAAGGAAAAGCAAGTTGAATCTAGAATTGTTTCTATTGCATATAAAAATTGAGATAAATTAAATTTCGTATTCTTCGCAATATCGTCACCTATAAATTGTCACCTAAGCTTAAAAAGTCAGACTTTGTGTCAGGGATTTTGTTACAAATATCAACAATACAGTTATCAAAGACGATAGTATTATGATATCGTTGGACGTTAGCTCATTATTTACAAATATCTCCAAAGAATTGGTCTTAAATACCATTAAAAAACGATGGGATGATATTGCGAAGAATACGAAATCTCAATTTCTACATGCAATAGAAACAATTCTAGATTCAACTTGCTTTTCCTTTGACGGATGTTTTTATGAACAAATCACCCCCATGGGCTCTCCACTATCACTTGTCTTAGCAGATATGGTGATGGATGATCTAGAGACACAATGTCCAAACTCATTGAATTTTACTGTTCCCATCTATTATAGATATATGGACGATGTTTTTGTCATAGTGCCACGTACAAAGACGAAAGAAATTATAACGACCTTTTAATTACCATCAACGTCTGAAATTCTCGTATGAAATGGAAGTTAATTCATCGATTAGTTTTTTAAACACAACGGTCATTCGTTCCGTAACAGACTTATTACTAATTGGTACAGGAAACCTACATGGTCTGGGAAATATATAAATTACTATTCTAACCATTCTTTGAAATATAAAATTAACACTATTTACAATCTAGTTGACCACGCAATTTTATTATCTGACGACTGTTTCCAACAGGAAAATATTGAGTTAGTACATGATACCTTACTCAATAATTGTTTTCCTGAACATATTATAAAACGATACATACAAAAAAGAATTAATTCTTTAAATAACCGTGACCGTAATAGTATCGTTGACACAAATACACGTTTTGATAGGACTTCCTTTATTTCATTATCATATGTGAAAAATGCAAATCATGACTTGTGCCGTCTATTGAGAGGTGGTGGCTTTGACGTCGTCTACAAAATAACTAAAAAACTTAATACTTTAATAAAACGTGCAAAGACATTTTACATAATAACGATAAAACAAATGTATATAAATTGAATTGCCAAAATTGTAATTGTAATTTGTACATTGGGCAAACTAAAAGACATTTACGTACTCGAGTGAAAGAACGTTTTAATACCATTAAATTACACGAAACGAATCATTCCTCATAAAGAAACATAGATTAGAATCGAATCATGAATTTGACTGATCGAAACCTAATATTTTACACAGTGAAAAATATGTACGAAAGAGGGAAATTGCTGAAATGTTTTATATTAAGTAATTCAATAATTTAATCAACCTACAGAAAAATACGGATAGTTTAAACAACATCTACGACAAAATAATAAAGATCGTTTAGTTCGTTAGTATTTTGATTTATCCAGTTCCTTGACGAAGTTTCACGCTGACACATCAATTTTTCTCTTGAATTTGATCCAATGAATTGTAACATAATTTATTTCTCGATTTCAATCATAGTGAAATGTAACGTTTCTGCTAGTGAGACCTGTACAGTTTACAATATTTTGGTTTACATCTTTGATCGGTACTCAAATTGTTCACATTTAATTTGTTGTGTGTACTATTCATTCAACCGTTAATCAATTTAAAATCTTCATTCCAGCACATACTTGAAAAGGATCACAACCATATGGTCGAAACGTCGTAATCAATAAACAAATTTTGCTAGTTTTAGTCGATTATATTATTTTTCAATTATCCTTTGATTAATTGACTAGTGATACTAACAAGGGGAAGTCGGGAGTTCACTCTTCACCGATTTTGATCTCCTTTGGTGTGATGAATCTATATCGAAAAATAGTTGATCCGTGTTCGAGCTTTTCGTCCAATGCGCCTTGTAAAAAAAAATTTTTTTTCTCGAGTAAGTTTTTTTTCTTGAGTAAACTTGCCAGGTTCGTTATCAGGCCTAAAGAAAGACATACTGTCGATCAGTGCCGCTAATCCAGTGGCAGAGTGCCAGAACAATAATCCCGGGATCCCAGGTTCAAGACTTGGTGGTATCATTTTTTTTTATTTTATTTATTTATATATATGTATATAACATGTATTATTTATTATGTTAAATAAATATTCGGCATACTAATAATGTTAGAATACACACTTTTCATAGCTTTACAAAATCGGTTTTTCTACCTGTTGTGAACCGCTGGATGCTACTGCCGTTAAAACATCGTTACAGAAAACGTTACATGGGGTAGGGAGGAAGGGTCGTGTGATCCTGTCAAAGATTCTAGAAAGTCGATTAGAAAATATCTTACTTATACATTTATAATATATTTATTATATATTACATATTTATGCAGAAAATAATAATGAGTAACGAATTATATAAATTGATAAAGAAATAATTACATAATAGATACATAAAGAATTAAATAGATAAAAAAATAAAAAAAATAAATACATTTTTTGTTTATTTGTTACATTGCGCCGGATGAGCATCCAGCAGTTCACAGCAGGTAGAAAAACCGATTTTGTAAAGCTATGAAAAATGAAAAGTGTGTATTCTTGGGTATTAACATTATTAGTATGCCGAATATTTATTTAACATAATAAATAATACATGTTATATATATATATATATATATAACGAACCTGGCAAGTTTACTCAACCTCGAGAAAAAAAATTTTTTTTACAAGGCGCATTGGACGAAAAGCTCGAACACGGATCAACTATTTTTCGATATAGATTCACCACATCAAAGGAGATCAAAATCGGTGAAGAGTCAACCGCGACCTCCCCTTGTAAGACAATTATCATTTTTTAATTTTTCTTCTTGATATTATGTTTACTTCCTCCGTATTTCTCTCCATGTCCTCCAGTTTGACTATCAGAGTGGGTATTTTAATTACATTATCCGTCGTATTTATCATGCTCACAGGGCATAAAAAATTTTTTGAGTCCACCAAACAGCTTCCGATAAACTCCTGGTGTTGTTTCTTCAGCTCGGACTATCCCTATCCGATTTATGATTAGTTGCGGCTCGTACGATTGTTTCGCTACGTGGTTTCAACTTAATTTTACATAGATGTAATTTTAATGTCCTATCCTTTATTGTTATTTGATTTTTCTCGTAGTCACATTTTACGTTTGTTCTTTTAGGAAATCTAATCCTAAGATTCCTTCGTGTTCTACCGCTACATCAGCTTTTATTCTAGGCTATTCTTCCGAAAGCGGCCGCGCTCCGATTTTCTTCAAATTTTGTAAATAGCTTCCATTTGGATAGAAAAGAAGTATATTAAAAGGATTTTTGGCGACTCAAAGGTTAAGCCACTTTTTAAATTATTTTTTGTATTTTAAGAACATACTGTTTTTACGCGATTAGGAAGAGGCGCGGAGCGCGCCCCTCGGAGCGGGAGAGGCGGTAGGGCGCGCTTAGCGCTCGTTAAGCCGCTTTCCCCGCGGAGAGGGGTCGGGCGGCACTGTCGGTAGCGTAGCCCAATGTCTATCGCCCAAAGTAGTTATTTTTTTTTATATAAAGTTATATAAAATCATGTAATTAGGATAGTTCCAGTGTAATCTTAAAAAAATTAATATCTCGCTTCGCGTGGCAGAGCGACGATTTTGTTAGAGGAAAAAGGTTCTTTGAAGGTCTTGTTTTGCTCCACTCCTCCCGCGCTCACTTCGCGCTAGAGCTGCCAATTTTGAGACGCTGCCTCATACGCATACATAGAACGAGACGTGTATGGTTGTGTACGTGTGCCGCTGTGTGGCGCGCCGAGCGGTACATGTACACGGCTATACACGGGTCGTTCTATGTGTGCGTATGAGGCAACGTTTCGGAATTGGCAGCTGTGAATTCCGCGCGTGTGTGTGGCTACACTTTCTCGATAATAACTTGCGCACAATGTAAACAATATGCATATTTTCAATATAATACACAGCTAAGTCAAGAACAAGAGTTATTTTGGCTTGTAGTTAGGAGATAGTTGAGTTATAACGAGTGCTTTGTACAGATGTATATTCAACGAAGTTTAAAATGTCGAATCGTATAAATTTATTTTCTGTTATGAAGAAGTTAAGTGATTTTCAAACAACAATTGAGTGGCTTAGAGCGATGGTTAAAACTTTTAAATACTTATTTAGAATGACATTTATGTTAATATATGTCAAAGTAAACATCATCAAAACGTTGTATATTAAAATATACAGAAAATACAAAAAATAATTTAAAAAATGTGTTAACCTTTGAGTCGCCAAAAATCCGTTTAATATACTTCTTTTCTATCCAAATGGAAGCTGTTTACAAAATTTGAAGAAAATCGGAGCGCGGCCGTTTTCGGAAGAATCGCCTTATTCTATAAAAAGCGTGTTTAATTTTATGTTTATTAATTTTAATTGTAGCGTACATTTTTCCGAGTGTATATACTTTATGTCCGCTTATTCCGGTAAATGCGATTTTCTCCTCGTATATCAGAGCGCTATCTTTTAGATTTTTTAATTTAATTAAAGAAATGGTTGATCTAGAATCATATAACATATTGATTTTTTCGCCTTTCACTTCACAAATTGGTAATGTTATTAATTTGTAGTAATTCTTCCTTGGGTAGTGTAGGTGTACTTTTAATATGCATTACTCGATAATCTAAGGCGGGTCCCGGTTGTTTTCTTTTCACTTCCTCCGGCTATTGCTGGTAGAGTCGGCGCTCTTTTCCCATTGTCTATACGGAATCTTTTGCTCCCGCATGTATTTTTGGCGGTTATTTTTATTAAATGATTTAGAGTTATTATTATTAATGTTATTTATTTTGAAGAGTTCGTTCAAATTCCAACATTCTTCACGGGTGTGTCCGGTCTTTTTGCAGTATTTACAAAATTTACTTAAAGTATTTACTCGCGGATTTCTTCCTGGTTTTGGTAACATAAGTTTGCTACTTCTGCAATCACGTCCGTAATGTCCAGATTTTCCGCATTTATAACAGTGGATAATTGTATCGCGATTCGGTTGCATGTGTTTAATGTCGTTCTTATTTTTGTTACAGAGGCCGTATGCTCGGCCTACTGTCGGTCCGATCAACTTTTCTTCTGTGTTTGCGCCGTTTATTGCTTCTTGGAGCGTGGTATATCTTTGTGCACGCACGAGAATTTTTAATTCATCTCGTAATCCAATTTGATAATTTATTAACGCTTGCTTTTTAATTGTCTCCTAAATTGCTTTTTTGAAGGAAAGTGAGCGTTCTTTTTCTTCCACCATAGATTCATATAGTCTCATGGCTTTATCGACGCGTTGCCCGAAAGCGTAAACGGTTTCACTCGATTTCTGCTTTAGAGAATTAAACTCTATTTGTAAATGTATCGTGCTCTGTTTTGCCTGATAGCAAGTTTCAAGTTGCTGTTTTAGTTCTTCGAACAATTGTATATCTCGTGTCTCAAAATCTTGCATAGCTTTGCCTTTTAATTTGGTATAGAGTATTGCCTGCATTAACGATTCTTCGTCTGCGGGATTTGTTTTGTACCGCGTATGTACAAGCATTTAAGAATTCTTGAAGTCTATGGAGTGAAGTTCCATCGAATTCTGGACTCATTACTCGCGCTTCCTTCAACGGTAAATAATGCGGCGTGGTGCTACGCCTATGTCATATCTCGTTCTATGCGACCATACGTTATGTCGAGGGGACGTCGTCTGGATTTGCTCATGCTTCATTGATATTTCCTCGATTAGCATGCAAGATGTGCATTTGTTCGCGTAAATTCCTCATTTCTCCTTGCATTTCGCGAATATTATGTACGAGTTCGGCTAACAAAATATTACTCGTGCCTTCGGCCGGGTAACCTGCGTCTTTGTAACTCGCGGCAGTCTCTTGACCAGCTTGTGCATGTAAGCATTCAATTTCTCTTCGATGGCTTGGGACTGAATATTATGTTTCTTTCTAGATTTGGCTCGAGAATACTAAGATCGATAA